>JAXIVJ010008152.1:0-56978 GCA_036785665.1 Chirona hameri
CTATCTACGATCAGTAGCTTATTAATAGTGCTGGGTAGCAACATGCCTGCGGTAATTATTTTTGTCCTATTTTACCTCCCTTTTTCACAAACCTGGTACCGCCTATGGCAAAAAAAATATGATTAAATAACTGATTTGTCGAATGTCACAATAACATATCATTGTATTGATTTATTTTAAAAAAAAACACATAAAAAATGGTTTAATCCCGCATTTACTATCACCCCCAATATTGAGTGACCTGCACACGCCTATGATTTTTGAATTTTAAAAAACTCATCACCATATGTCAATCTCCAATTCAATGTCTATCGATTCCAATTGGTTGTGTTAAAATCGGTTGATAAACAGGACAGACTGTGTTCCGATCACATATACCACTAAAATGTGTAGATTTTTTGCCCCCCCTGTTGCCCCCCTATCAAAAATTGCGATTTTTGTGATGTTTTAGAAATGTAGATTGTGTTGAGGGGAACCAAACGCCGTTTCTTTTTTGAAAATCAGACGGAGTGGATCTCGAGATCTACGGGGGGGGGGGCGGAATCCACCCCCCCCCCCCCCCCTGTTACAAATAGGGGTAGCCAGGAGCCTGTTACAAATAGGGTTACGTTGGCCAAAAAGCACAAAGAATACGATCAGGTTTTTAAACCCCATTAGTGGGCGGGGGGGGGGGGGAAATTTGTCCCCCCCCCCCAGAGATATCGAGATTCACCGTCCGATTTTTAAAAAAAAAATCAAACGGCTTTCGATTCCCCTCAAACACGATCTACATTTTTTTTTTTAAATCCCTAAATCTTTGATTGGGGGCAACAGGCGGGCATAAACTAAAAACATGGAGGTATATTTGATCCACCACAGCTGCCATGTTTATCAATCGATTTGAACGCAACTAATCGGAATCGATATATATATGATAATATTGAATTGGCGATTGATATATGAATGCGATATCTGAAAATTCACAGAAATCATAGGCGTTTGCAGGTCACTAAATATGGGGGGTGATGATGGGTATATTTTCCGCTATCACAATACTCACTAGTCAACAATGACTATTTCACTTGCAACCTCAATTCACATGAGTTACCCCCCCCCCCCCCCTTGAGGCGCCTATTATCCTGTAATCATTCGTAGAGTACCTTGTGGTGCGTGTTTCATCCGAAAACTGCAGTATTTTATGCCATTGTAGGCCCATGCATCTTAGTTTCCTTGCAATACAATGACCCCCTTTCTTCGTTCCTGAGCGCGCCTATGCAAAAAAAATTGACTTCATTCCCTTGGACTTGACTCATATGTACATATATGCATTATAAACTAACTGTCTCTTGCGCTGTAATCGCTGGCATATCGTCATCACTATTCCAGTCTCCCCCCCCCCCCCCTTCATGTGCCTGAACACTCCCCTGCAACTCTATATGTAATAAATTATGCAAATAATGGAAGGAGAAACTATCTTTTGAATCTTCATAGCTATAAATGGCCCTTACATCGCTCTATTGACTGCCATCCAAGCGTGTCATACTTCCTGGAAACCTTCCCCCCCTTTCAAGTCCCTGAAACCGTCTCTGCCGTGCAATATTTGTTATAGTTAATTAACATCAACTAATTTGCACTTGTTTCAATCACTGAAAACCTATTTAAACTCCTTCATACTTGAGGCAGTTTGGAAGAAGCCCGTGAAGATCGCATCTCCGTATTATCGCCAAATGTCGCCGAAAAACCTCCAAAAACTGGGCCCTGGAACCGTCTCTGTTATGGGTTAAGAACTCATAATTTTGACTTCGTATGCGGGAAATCAATTCTAGGAGAATTCCCGAAATTGCATGGGCCTGTTCCCAGCAGTCCCGGCGATATCCGCGAAAAAAAGACTCTGGGGTGGGCAGAATCCCGACCCTCCCCTGCTACTAAAGGGTTAATTGTGCATTATTATATATATCGACCCTCCCCTGCCACTAACAAACCTCACCCTGCCACTTACCGACCCTCCCCTGCCCACTGACAGGGTTAATCGTGCATTATTCAGGTTCGCATTGAAGTTATCGTGATTTATTTTTTACCTGTACTTTGTTGCTGTATCCTCATGAACGATGAAAGGATTTTAACATTGCTCAGCTAAAATTAAATGCACGTTTGTGGTGACCTAGGTTTGGTGAACCTGTTTGCCTTCGCGCCGGTCCAGCGCGGCGCGGCTAAGCGCCCGGACGTTAGACTGCGCCGCATGGCTTGGTACACCACCTCGATTGGGGCCCGGAGTCGGCACGGGCTGAACACTGTTACTGAGTTCAGTAGCCGAGACCAGGGCTGGGCAGTCAGGATGCGGCCGTGGAACGCAGGGTGGTATGGAGCTGAGGCTCTAGAGTTGTGTCCTGTAGACTTGCCAGTTGCCTGCATGCTACTGCTTGATAGTTTGCTTAAACCTTTTATCATTATTTTTAAATAGTAAGAATCCCAGCCTTTTTTACTTGGTTGTTTGCCCTCCGTTCAGGTATAACTGATAGTCTACTTTGCGCTTATTTTATTATTTCTTTAATATCGAATAGTTGGATAAATTTAAGTAAAATTCATTTCAGTTTTATTTTATTTTATCAAGACAAGAAGCAATGAGAGGAAGCTTCAGCCGGCACTTCTTGGCATAAACGGGCGCGGAGCGCTGGCCAGCTGTCTCACCGCAGCTCCGGCCCAATAACACGGGCACCGCACATTAGAGTGGGCTCGTTGGCATGCGCAGCGGAATGGCCGCGGCCGCTGCTATGCGGGCACGCCAATGACACCGGTCAAGCGTCGCAGCCCGTCCTGAGGCTGTCCTGTCCAGTGAGGCAGCCCTGCCGAGCCTCACTGGACAGGAGGAGGGGGCGCCGTCTGAGGCTGGGCTGCCATATCCAGTGTCAGTGAGGCAGCCCTGCCGCAGGGTCACAGGGGAGGGGCGCCGCCTGAGGCTGGGCTACCATATCCAGTGTCCAGTTGAGGCAGCCCTGCCGCAGGTCACAGGGGAGGGGGTGCCGCCTGAGGCTGGGCTGCCATATCCAGTGTCCAGTGAGGCAGCCCTGCCGCAGGGTCACAGGGAAGGGGATGCCGCCTGAGGCTGGGCTGCAATATCCAGTGTCCAGTGAGGCAGCCCGCCGCAGGTCACAGGAGGAGAGGGTGCCGTCTGAGGCTAGGCTGCCATATCCAGTGTCCAGTGAGGCAGCCCTGCCGCAGGTCCAGGGGCGTCGCTACCGGGGGGGTCCGGGTTCCCCGGACCCCCCCCCCCCCCCCCCCCCACCACCACTTTTGAGCGGGCGCCGAAGGCGCCCCCTCAAAACGTGGGTCTGTTCTGGGTTTTGAGAGGGCGCCGGAGGCGCCCCTTTAACAAAACTCACGGGCCGAAGAGGGGCAAAAGATAAAACCAAGGAAAAGCAAAAAACAAAAAAACACCAAAAAATTCCCCGCCAGTATGTGTGCGCCCCTATGACAGTGAGGGCCCAAGCCAGTGGCGTACCGAGTATACGGTCATTCAGGGCATGACCTGGTCTTTTAGACCCGAGGCGCCCATGCAAAGCTGGTGATCAGTGACGGCACCCCTCGGCCAGTGACGGCGCCACTCCGGCCAGTGAGGGCGCCCCTCCGACAGTGACGGCGCCCCTCCAGCCAGTGAAGGCGCCCCTCCGGCCAGTGACGGCGCCCCTCCGGCCGTTGACGGCGCCCTTCCGGCGGGTGACGGCGCCCCCTCCGGATAGTGACGGCGCCCCTCCGGCGAGTGACGGCGCCCTCTAACTAGTGACTGCCCTCTCCGGCCAGTGACGGTGCCCCCCCTCCCCCCCCGGTCAGTGACGGCGTTCCTCCAGCTAGTGACGGTGTCCCTCCTGATAGTGATGGCGCCCCTCCGGATAGTGATGGTGCCCTCCAGCCAGTGACGGCGCCCCTCCGGCTAGTGACGGCGCCCTCCGGTCAGTGACGGCGCCCCCCTCCGGCCAGTGACCATACCCCTCCGGTGAGTGACGGCGCCCTCCGGCTAGTGACGGTGCCCCTCCGGCCAATGACGGCGCCCCCTCCGGCTAGTGACGTCGCCCCTCCGGCCAGTGAGGCGCCCCCTCCGGCCAGTGATGGCGACCCTCCGGCCAGTGACCACGCCCCTCCAGCGAGTGACGGCGCCCTCTGGTTAATGATGGCGCCCCACAAAATGTGAAAAGTACGACGAGCACGTGAGGAAGGAGAGGCGCCTCCCCCCCCCCCCCCCCCCCCCTGCAAAATGTTCACCAATATTGGTGGCGCCCCTGTTGATTAGGTGGCGCCCCTCAAGGCAATGACCTGGTCCTTTGTGAATTTATGCGCACGCCACTGGCCCAAGCTCATAGGCGCCATTCTTCCAAAATGTCGCGCCCCTTTATTACAGTTGCGATGGCGACAAGATGCTTCCGAGGGCGGCAAGGTGTCTTCCGAGGGCGACATGGTGCCTTCTAAGGGCGGCATAATACGCTCTAAGGGCGGCAGAATGCCTTCCGAGGGCGGTAAGACGTCGTCTGATGGCGGCAAAACGCCTTCCGAGGGCGGCATGATGTCTTCCAAGGGCGGTATAATGCGTTCTGAGGGCGGTATAATGCGTTCTGAGGCCGGCAAAATGCTTTACGAGGACGGCAATATGTCTTCCGGAGAGGGAGGCATGATGCCTTCCAAGGACGGCATGATGCCTTTCGAGGGCGGCAAGATGTTTTGCGAGGGCGGGTGGAGTTTCCTATTCAAATGGTGGGGCCCCAGCAACTTCCCTCTTTGCCCCACCAACTTGTGTCAGATTTGAACGGTCCCTGGCGTTAAAATGATCATTTTCACTTCAAACATGCAAAACAACCAGGCAATGGGATAGTTTGCCCCACTAACTTTTATCTGAAAAGATCCACCCATACTTCCGAGGGCGACGAGATACCTTCCGAGGGCGGCATAATGCGTTGTGAGTCGTGACTAAGCAGTCGGCGTCCCTGCATGCCTCGCAGGAGGGGGGGGGGGGGGGGGTGGCTGCGAGTGCAGGTGGCGCCTGTCGAGTCGTGAGTGCCGGCGGCACCCCTTTGGATTGCAAATGAGGCCCCTTTTGGACTGGAGATGACGACCCCAACAGCCGTATCCTCCCCTTCCCGAAATGTGTTTTCTGGTTGTGCGCCTGGGCCGATCCCTTTGATTATAATTCACCACTGTACCCGTCATGATGCACCGAAGCGAAGGGTACCATTTGAATGTCTGTGCGATTTACCGTTTGCAAGTTATTGGCTGATATTTCCTTTCCTTCCTTGATAAACTTTCCCTTATTTTTTTTTATTAATTGTGAAATATGTTTACGGCAGCGCAGTTGCTATAGCAGAAGACCGACATAAACCACGATGTTTTGTTTTACGTCGCATGATTTTGCATTCAGACCTCACAGGCAGTCATAAATAGGTATGTCCAATGTTAATGTGTAACAGGGGCGGATCTAGGGGGGGGGGCAAAAGGGCCATGCCTCCCCCAAAGGTCCTGAAACTATTATTTGCCGCCCCCTCCGCCCCCCCCCCCCCAAAAAGGTCGGACGTACAGTTGTAAAAATTGCCTTCAGAGCAGCCCGAATCCAGCTATCCACAATGGAAAACTTGACAATTTCGCGCCGCTTCGCGGCAGGTAACAAAATACGTAATTGCTTATACAAATTTGGTAAATGGGAAAATGAATTAATTAGGTGTCTGTCAGAGTCTCTCCTTGGCGGTATCTAATTGCTAGCCCCAGGGCCCATTCCCTGCATAAAATATTAACTTTCAAGTGGGATACGTTTTTAGCTAGTCTGCCCAGTTCCGAAAAAAGGCGACGCGACCGCAAAGACGCGGACATCGGCACCCGGAAGCTGCTCCAGCGGTACCCAACTTGCTGGACCGAAGACCAGGCCAGGACCATCTCCCAAGCCATCTCGCCCCAGGCTCCTCCAGATCTGCAGGGACCATTTATGTGCGGAAAAGTCGTTCTGCCTCTTGCTGCTTTCAAACCATTTGCACTGTTACCCAGTTGTTTGTTACAGTTCGGTACATACATAGTTGTGTGTTACAGTTCGGTACATACATTCGGTGTATGTATACAGTTATTATTATCATATGTACTATTGAGCGCTGACTGCCACCGGTCATCGTGATTTACTATCCGAAGAATATATATATATATATATATATATATATATATATATATATATATATATATATATATATATATATATGAAAAACTACTTTAATTTCAATATTTTTAATCATACCGAGATGTGCAACCAGGAATAGGGGTTACCTGAGGCTCCACTCACGGTCTGGTTATAATATCAAAATTTCGTTTTCCACGACCTAAAACTAAAATTTTCACGCCGCTTCGCGGCGTCACATCAGTGGCCATCGTCATAACGAGCCATCGCCATCGTCTTCGGTTCGTTGTAACGGTGAATTGAGTGAATAGCATGTTTAGCTTCTTATTCTCTACAGGCCTATGTTTCTGGGTTTTATCAGGCAAACCCGTAAAAATGTCGCGCCGCTTCGCGGCGTATAACAAGTACCTACTATAACATGAAAATCCACATTAAAAAGGCTGCAAAGGCTTAAAACTACACCAATACAAAAATTAGGTATATTTTTTCGTTATTTCAGCCGACCCCTCCACTCAAAAATGATCGGCGACGCCCCTGGGTACAGCTGACAATTGACATATGTTTGCTCATTGTAAGGCAATGTCGGAACAATACAAACTGTAAGCTGACATCTTTCCTTTTTCGATATCCCAAAGGGTCGAAAAGCGAAAAACACAAAAACATCCAAATAAAGACATCATTAGAAATAGTGTCGTTGCAAAATAATGTGGTCCAAATCCGGTAAGAAATTCGAAATTGGGTTAGGTAATGTCCGCTAAAAATGGTTTGCCCCCCCCCCCCCCCCCCAAAGAAGAAAGAAATAAAAACGGCCGGCTGGATCCGCCCTTGATGTGCAATGTGCAGTCATCCTTGAATAAACGCGCGGCTGTGCGGGTGTATGTTTGTAGTTGTAAAAGCGGTATTTTTTCGATTGAAAACCAATACAAAATTGAATTGCCCGCTGCGTAACGTCGACATTTATACTCGATATTTCGTCTTGATTCGTCGATATCTATATATTCATAGTTCACCACCTCACCTCTTTTTATGTGAAAGAGGAACCGGAAATTTAAGCAAGTGAAATCAGGGGCGGATCCAGGGGGCAAGGGGCCACAGCCGCCCGAAAGGTCCTGAAGCCATGATTTGCCCCCCCCCCCCCCAAAAAAAAAAAACACGGTCGTCGGACGTGCATGCCTACAGTTTAACTCTTTTTGGGGGGGATACGCCATTGGATTTGGCGTATCCCCCCCCCCAAAAAAAAACAGCATGTTCTGCCCTCCAGTGAGGCAGCCCCGCCTCCCCGTCACAGGCGGGAGGGGGCGCCGCCGAAGCCTGCCCCGCCGCCGGATCACAGCCGGACGCCGCGAAAGGCTGGGACGCCGCTCCAGTGACTAACTGCCACAGAACGACAACTGCCGACCCCATTGATTGTGGAGGTGTCAGGCGGAATCTAATACCGCTCGTATGTGACTCTGCAGTCTGCCAGCAGCGACACCACGCTCCCAACAGCGACACCGCGCTCCCAGCAGCGACACCGCGCTCCCAGCAGCGACACCGCGCTCCCAGCAGCGACACCGCGCTCCCAACAGCGACACCCCGCTCCCAGCAGCGACACCGCGCTCGCAGCAGCGACACCGCGCTCGCAGCAGCGACACCGCGCTCCCAGCAGAGACACCCCGCTCCCAGCAGCGACACCGCGCTCGCAGCAGCGACACCGCGCTCGCAGCAGCGACACCGCGCTCGCAGCAGCGACACCGCGCTCCCAGCAGAGACACCGCGCTCCCAGCAGCGACACCGCGCTCCCAGCAGAGACACCACGCTCCCAGCAGAGACACCACGCTCCCAGCAGAGACACCACGCTCCCAGCAGCGACACCGCGCTCCCAGCAGCGACACCACGCTCCCAGCAGCGACACCGCCCTCCCAGCAGCGACACCGCGCTCCCAGCAGCGACACCGCGCTCCCAGCAGCGACACCGCGCTCCCAGCAGCGACACCGCGCTCCCAGCAGCGACACCACGCTCCCAGCAGCGACACCGCGCTCCCAGCACTCGGCCGGCACCGGAGAACGCTGTTGCTGTCCACGGCAAAACACGAGACCGGCGAGCGATGAGCCAAAAAAGACACGCAGGCTGACTAGGTAGAACAAAGACAACGATATTTCTGTATCCTTGCATTTGCATGGCTGACCCAAAGTAGCGCCATGCAGACATGTTTCATTAAACCAGCATTAACGTAGAATTAGAGACATTATCTAACCCAGATTGTTGCCAGTGGCATCCACGCAATAAAAAGTTCCGGGTTGCATTTTATGAAATGCTGCTGGATATTATTCTAGGACGAGCCCTCTTGCAAGAAGAGTTCCGCTTATCGCCGTAGATAATATAAAACAATGTTCGAATTTTCACAGTGAGAAACCCTCCCGCGAGCTCCGGCGCTGCTGTTACCACTCTGGCACTACTGCGGACCTTATTCGCTTCCGACGCTGCCCCAGTCCCGGGTATGCCATTCAGTCGGCCATTGCCGCCTAAATTAATGCTACTATTCCATGAGAGGGTGACCGACTGCGCTGTAATTTTCGAGCGACTGCTCTGACATTTCAGAAGGCCGGGTCCAAAAGCTACAGTGGCTATTTTATCCCTTGAATCTCTGTCTGAGGTATCTAAGGATGGGGCAGTCTGCCCCTGCTGCTCCCTGCTTCCGCAGCCAGTGCCGCAGTGCTGTGCGGCGCAGCATCAGTGGTGTGCGGTGCATCATCAGTGGTGTGCGGTGCATCATCAGTGCTGTGCGGCGCAGCATCAGTGCTGTGCGGTGCATCATCACTGGTGTGCGGTGCATCATCAGTGCTGTGCGGCGCAGTATCAGTGCTGTGCGGCGCAGCATCATTACTGTGCGGTGCAGCATCAGTGCTGTGCGGCGCAGCATCAGTGCTGTGCGGCGCAGTATCAGTGCTGTGCGGCGCAGTATCAGTGCTGTGCGGCGCAGCATCAGTGCTGTGCGGCGCAGCATCATTACTGTGCGGCGCAGTATCAGTGCTGTGCGGCGCAGTATCAGTGTTGTGTGGTGCATCATCAGTGTTGTGTGGTGCATCATCAGTGTTGTGCGGTGCAGTATCAGTGCTGTGCTGTACAGCATCAGTGCTGTGCGGCGCAGTATCAGTGCTGTGCTGTACAGCATCATTGCTGTGCGGCGCAGCATCAGTGCTTTGCGGCGCAGCATCATTGCTGTGCGGCGCAGCATCAGTGCTTTGCGGCGCAGCATCAGTGGTGTGCGGTGCATGATCAGTGCTGTGCTGTACAGCATCAGTGCTGTGCGGTACAGCATCAGTGCTGTGCGGTGCAGCATCAGTGCTGTGCGGCGCAGTATCAGTGCTGTGCGGCGCAGCATTCCCGGCCGGACGACGCATTGGTCCATTGGACCAAGTACGGCATTATTGGTAAGATTGGGCTCAGGACTACATATGGTTTCACTCAAAAGTGATGAGGACCAAGCTAATACTCGGGCTGCAAGACACGAGAACAGGTCGAATTAATCCAGTCTGCATGGGAGCTAATTGGGCCGCTTCGGTGCTACCGAGTAACCATGGATGATGGACACTTGGATAACCCGGCGTCTGCCGCGTCTTTACGTCCATTGTCACGTAGCACGGCACATGTCACGAGCGTGTTGCACACATAATATTTGTTACAACACACACGCACACACACGCACAGGCACACGCACACGCACACGCACACGCACACGCACAGGCACACGCACACGCACACGCACACGCACACGCACACGCACACGCACACGCACACGCACACGCACACGCACACACACGCACACGCACACGCACACGCACACGCACACACACGCACACGCACACGCACACGCACACGCACACGCACAAACACACACGCACACGCACACGCACACGCACACGCACACGCACACGCACACGCACATCATCTGTAACGGAACGTTCACAGACCTGCTACACTGACACGGCATCTGGCACGGACCTACTACATTCACCCAGTCGCTGGCTAATCTGCAGGCAGCGGGGCGGCGCGGCGGCTGCGGGTACTGGCTGCTGAGACACGAGGCTGCGGCTGCTGAGACACGAGGCTGCGGCTGCTGAGACACGAGGCTGTGGCTGACTGCTGAGAGTGTCGGAGGCTGGGCTTCACGCCCCACTGGTCACGCCACGGGCAGCGATTTAGCAGGCCGCGGCCACCACTGACACGGCCGCCTCCACTGCATGAGTCACCGCCGGCCGGCCCAGAGCATCAAGTCAGCTCGAGCTGATATCTCAGCGTCAGAGGCCACGCTCCACGGGGCTGCAAGAGCGGCAGGCGGAGCGAGGGCGTTAACCACTCTCGCCCGGCACGGCGGCAAAGGTCCGACACTCGGAAAGTATGCGGTTGACTCGAGCAGCCCGGAGCAAGTTAGTGTGCAATGGTTGGTGTGATGCAGAGACGGTTCTGTTGCAGTATTGATCCTGCGAGCAACGCTTGTGTCTGGGAGACGCCCAGCGAATTTACCCAAATTGTCTTCACACAGACTACATTGACACGCAGCAGATGGGATCCCCACACATTATGTGAAAGCCAAATGGAGCTGAGAGAAATGGAAATGGCCGCGCGGAAATTCGGGCTGAGTGGATTGAGGGGCGGATCCAACCAGGGGCGTCGCTACCAGGGGGGGGGGGGGGGTCCGGGCACAGGGTGGCGGCCCGCGTAACCGGGTATAGCGCGGGCTGTCGCGCCTGGCCACCATGTTGGATCGCCGAGCCGAACGTGGATTAACACAGCAGGGCTGTTGGGGGTTGCTATCCTGGACCAGTATCTCGGTAACCACGAGTCTCACGGACATGGGATAAACACAGATGTGTAGAGAAATGATCGGCCCGGAGTATGCACTGTGTCGATAAAATAAATTTAAAAAATCGATAAAAATATACAGTTGTAAAGCTCAATCAAATCTGTTCAATATCCACCCAAAATGTATTAATATTTACAAGCATGAAGCTTATAATGAACGGTTTAATCAAACGCGTCCGACCCCTCCATTCATACTCCTCGCCACCCCCCGCCCGGCCCGGCGTTCCAGCGTGGCGGGCGGCCGCGACCGCTCTCAGGCACCCTTGTCCCTTCCAGTTGTTATATAGTTCAGTGGGTCCGGGTGCCCCGGACCCCACCCCCCCACAAACACACACTTGTGAGCGGGCGCCGAAGGCGCCCCCTCAAAAAGTGGGTCTGTTCTGGGTTTTGAGAGGGTGTCGGAGACGCCCTCTAAAAAACAATCAAAAGAAATAAAGCCATGCAAATACAAAAAAAAACACTAAAAATGACCGCCAGCCAGTGGTGTACCGAGTATACGGTCATTCAGGGCATGACCTGATCCTTTGGACCCGAGGCGCCCATGCAAAGCTGCCGCTCCTCTGATCATTGATGGCGCCCCTCCGGCCAGTGACGGCGCCACTCCGGCCAGTGAGGGCGCCCCCTGCCGTAGACGGCGCCTCTGCGGCCCGTGACAGCGCCCCTCCGGCCAGCGACGGCGCCCCTCCGACCAGTGACGTCACCCCTCCGGCCCGTGAAGGTGCTCCTCCGGTCAGTGACGGCGCTTCTCCGGCCAGTGACCACGCCCCTCCGGCGAGTGACGGCGCCCCTCCGACCAGTGGCGGCGCCCCTCCGACCAGTGACGGCACCCCTCCGGCCAGTGACGGCGCCCCTCCAGCGAGTGACGGCGCCCCTCCGGCCAGTGACGGCGTCCCTCCGGGAAGTGACGGCGCCTCTCCCGCCAGTGACCACGCCCCTCCGGCGAGTGACGGCGCCCCTCCGACTAGTGACTGCCCCTCTCCGGCCCGTGACGGCGCCCCTCCGGCCAGTGACGGTGCCCCTCCGGCTAGTGACGTCGCCCCCTCCGGCCAGTGACGGCGCCCCTCCGGCTAGTGACGGCGCCCATCCGGTCAATGGCCGCGCCCCTCCGGCGAGTGACGGCGCCCTTCCAACCAGTGACGGCGCTTCCCAATTTTATTCAATTTTCCTCTAAAATTGAGAGCTTTCATCTTGGCTCCTGACAATGTTTTTGTTTCAACCTTTGAATCTAGACTCGAGGCGGGCTACCTGTTTTACATTTGAAAATATTATACTTCCACTACCACCAGAAAATATTGTCACTTAAATACATATTGAAACCTTTTTTCGTCAATATTGGTGGCGCCCCTGTCGATCGGGTGGCGCCCCTCAAGACAATGACCTGGTCATTCGTGAATTTCTGCGCACGCTACTGCCGCTAGCATATGTGTGTGCGCCTCTATGCCAGTGAGGGTCCAAGCTCATGTGCGCCCCTCTCCCAAAAAGTGGCGCCCCCTTCATAACAGGTGCGATAGCGGCAAGATGCCTTCCTAGGGCGGTAAGATGTCTTCCGAGGGCGTGATGGTGCCTTCTAAGGGCGGCATAATACCTTCTGAGGGCGGCAGAATGTCTTCCGAGGGAGGCAAAGGTCTTCTGAGGGCGTCATAATGCACTCTGAGGGCGCAAAATGCCTTCCGAGGACGGCCTGATGCCTACCAAGGGCGGCATAATGCACTCTGATGGCGGCAGAATGCCTTCCGAGAGCGACAAGACGTCTTCTGAGGGCGGCATAATGCGCTCTGAGGGCGGCAAGATGTCTTCTGAAGGCGGCATGATGCCTTCCAAGGGCAGCATAATGCACTCTGAGGGCGTCACAATGTTTTTCGAGGGCGGCGGCAAGATGTCTTCTGAGGCCATTTGTGGGCGGCAAGACGCCTTCTGAGGGCGGCATAATGCGCTATGGGGGCGGCAAGATGCCTTCCAACTTCCAAGGACGGCATGGTGCATTTCGAGGGCGGCAAGATGTCTTCCGATGGCGGCATAATGCCTTCTGAGGGCGACGAGATACCTTCCGGGGGCGGCATAATGCGTTGTGACTGTGCAGCCGGCGCCCCTGCATGCCTCGCAGGGGGGGGACGCCCCTGCGAGTGCAAGTGTCGCCCCCCGAGTCGTGCACCCCTTTGCATCAGAAATGAAGCCCCTTTTTCACTGGAGATGACGATCACAACAGCTGTGCCCCCTCCCGAAATGTGCTTTCTGGTTGTGCGCCTGGGCCGATCCCTTGGATTATTCACCACTGTACCTGACATGATGCGCCGAAGCGATCGGTACCATTATTATGTCTGTGCGATTTACCGTTTGCAAGTTATTGGCTGATGTTTCCCTTCCTTCCTTGATAAGCTTTCCTTTAATTGTTGTCTTCATTGTTAATTTGTTTACCACCCATACCTTCAGTGCTGTGAATATGTGGAGTGAAACGCGTCGAGTGGTAGTCGATATGATCCGTTAAACTAGTCGATCATTAGTCAGGAATATATCCCAGGATGATGTGCAATGCGCAGTCCTTGCATGAGCGTGCCGCTGTGCGGGTGTATGTTTGAAGTTGTCAAAGCTGTATTTTGTCGATTTAACCCGCGCACTGCAGGGGGGGGATGATTTCCGCCCTCCCCCCCCCCACCCTCTCAGGTTTTTCGCAGATAGCGAAAAAACCGCGGCGCGCAGCGCCGCCGAGTTTTGGCACACCTGTTAAGACATCAATTGCGCACACTTTGAAAAATTGAGCCTCGGGTCATCTCAGGTCAGGTCACCAGACCAGGTCAAGTGACCCCACCTCCAAAAACGTTTGCAGTTGTGCCAAAGTCAGAGTTTCTCACCGATCAGTTTGAAACTTACAGGGTGTCATGAGGGCATAAGTACTTACAATTCGCTTATCTCGGAATTTTGATAGCAGTGACTTAAGGTCAGGTCAATTTCGTGACCTCCCCATAATAAGTTAATGGGGAAATATTCAAATGCTTTCTATTTCAAGGATATGCATGATATTAGTCCAATTACTTCTGGATCATTTTATTATAGGACATTCTTCATGATCCAAGTGCAAGTTTTGTTCAGTGACCCTAATTGGGTCATTTGAGGTCATCCGAGGTTTCCATCACTTTTACCTCAATAACTCGCGACATAATAAAGATAGAGAAGTAAAATCGACAGCAATGTGTTTGTCTCGTCGATACACGTCTCCCTATATGCAACATGCCCTACTTGGGTCTTGACCTCAGGTCAAGGTCACGTGACCTGAAGTCAAATTTTGAAGTTTTCTTCACACGATCGTCATTTATATCATTCAAAGCGACTTGACGAGGCAAACACAATGGCGCAAACGGTTTTCCGTTATTGGTAATATATAAAAAGATATTAGCAAACAACAGTTTTGCAAAGAAACAGCATATTTTATTATTTTTACCTCTGGAGCCTCAAATATTGACCTGAGAACAAATTTTAGGACATTTTGTCGATTGCAAATTTCAATGGCTGCCGATCACTTTTTTCCGTTTGTTTCTAGCTAGCATAGTTTCCGAGATATTTTGGAATTTCTGGAGCAAAGTCCTAAAACTGGATAGAGAAAAAAAAGGAAAAAATTGACCTTTGATGACCTCTGGTGACCGCAATTTTGACCTGACCTAAAAAATACCGAAATACTTTGGATAGAACTTGTATCAAGCTATGAAACGCCGTTTTCTGCTTGTCGCTACGTTGCGTAGTTTTTGAGATCTCACGAGGCGGAAATCAACCCCCCTGCAGTTCGTGTTCGGGGCAAACCCCCTGCAGTGCACAGGTTAAAACCAACACAAAATTGTATTGCCCGCTGCGTAACGTCGACATTTATCTTCGACATTTAGGTCTTGATTCATCGATATGCATGGTTCACCACCGTTGACCGGGCATTGCAAATGTCTTCCCATCAGCAATAACGCTGTTTCGCGACTCTTTTAAATTTTCTGGCATTCTGGGTATGGCGCCCCCCTGGCAGTGGACCCCACACTTTTTACAAGGTAGCGACGCCTCTGGATCCAACAAATATTAAAGGGAGGGACTATTAAAAATCGGAGGCCCCTACCTACCCAACATTTTGTAAAACTCCCCGGATTTGGGTCACTTTATTTCGAGGGAGCCCCATTTTGAATTTTGAATTTATTTTATTTTGTATTCCTGAGATTGCTTCAACTGGGGGCCCTCTGTATCCGCAGTAAATATGAATTAATATAAAACCACATACAGACAACAGGAAACGTTTATTCAGTACAACAATGCATGCACTGACAAAGGCAGTCAAATGGCAGTTTTTAAGGGAAATATTGAGTTTCCCACAGAAATGGAGCTATTACTTGAAATCGACAGACGATACCAAAATATATTGTAAATTGATCACATTTTGCATTAAACATTCATAACGAAAGATATTTCAAGTTGAAGTTCATTGACACACCTGTAACACCTGTATTGCCACCTGTATGTGTTATGTCATGCGTAACTATAGATATTAGCGCAGTATTTAGGTATGATTTGGTATTCGCTTTACGTAGAGATCCGGCTCAGCAGTAGAGATCCGGCTCGGCAGTAGAGATCCGGCTCGGCAGTAGAGATCCGGCTCGGCAGTAGAGATCCGGCTCGGCAGTAGAGATCCGGCTCGGCAGTAGAGACTCGGCTCGGCAGTAGAGATCCGGCTCGGCAGTAGAGACTCGGCTCGGCAGTAGAGATCCGGCTCGGCAGTAGAGACTCGGCTCGGCAGTAGAGATCCGGCTCGGCAGTAGAGACTCGGCTCGGCAGTAGAGACTCGGCTCGGCAGTAGAGATCCGGCTCGGCAGTAGAGATCCGGCTCGGCAGTAGAGACCCGGCTCGGCAGTAGAGATCCGGCTCGGCAGTAGAGACTCGGCTCGGCAGTAGAGACCCGGCTCGGCAGTAGAGATCCGGCTCGGCAGTAGAGACCCGGCTCGGCAGTAGAGACTCGGCTCGGCAGTAGAGATCCGGCTCGGCAGTAGAGACTCGGCTCGGCAGTAGAGATCCGGCTCGGCAGTAGAGACTCGGCTCGGCAGTAGAGATCCGGCTCGGCAGTAGAGACCCGGCTCGGCAGTAGAGACTCGGCTCAGCAGTAGAGATCCGGCTCGGCAGTAGAGACTCGGCTCAGCAGTAGAGATCCGGCTCGGCAGTAGAGACCCGGCTCGGCAGTAGAGACTCGGCTCAGCAGTAGAGATCCGGCTCGGCAGTAGAGACTCGGCTCGGCAGTAGAGATCCGGTTCGGCAGTAGAGACTCGGCTCGGCAGTAGAAATCCGGCTCAGCGTAGAGACCCGGATCGGCAGTAGATACTCGGCTCGGCAGTAGAGATCCGGTTCGGCAGTAGAGACCCGGCTCGGCAGTAGAGACTCGGCTCGGCAGTAGAGATCCGGCTCGGCAGTAGAGACTCGGCTCGGCAGTAGAGATCCGGCTCAGCAGTAGAGATCCGGCTCGGGAGTAGAGACTCGGCTCGGCAGTAGAGACTCGGCTCGGCAGTAGAGATCCGGCTCGGCAGTAGAGACTCGGCTCGGCAGTAGAGATCCGGCTCGGCAGTAGAGACTCGGCTCGGCAGTAGAGATTCGGCTCGGCAGTAGAGACCCGGCTCGGCAGTAGAGATCCGGCTCGGCAGTAGATACTCGGCTCGGCAGTAGAGACTCGGCTCGGCAGTAGAGATCCGGCTCGGCAGTAGAGACTCGGCTCGGCAGTAGAGATCCGGCTCGGCAGTAGAGACTCGGCTCGGCAGTAGAGATCCGGCTCGGCAGTAGAGATCCGGCTCGGCAGTAGAGATCCGGCTCAGCCTGACAGCCATACGCCCAGCCCGGGGCGTCAGCCGATCGCGCCAGCCAAGTGTATATGTTTATTTAATAAGTGTGTGTTCCATCGCTTCACACTAACCAGAGACGCCTGTCTCATCTGCTTAGACAACGCGCCCGCACACACGCGCCGTTTTTACCACATGAATAACTTAGTTGTCACCATCGATCAACACACTGGTGGCATATCGCTTCACTAACTGTTTTGCTCGTATATATGTCCGACGCGCTGGCACCGATGGAGGCTGAGCCGGCCAGACTGCTTCCTGGTGTATGCTCTGTGTGTACGCCTGTGACGTCACTATCAATTCGTATAAGGCTTAAGTGCGCAACACAGCGGACAGTCGAGCTCGGGACAGGAACGAGTCGTGTCATCTCGCACTCACTCTCTGTGCGGCGACAGCACCGTGGTGCTCACTTTGTCTCCGTTATTGCTGTAAATAACACCTCACTGGCAGTTTGTATTTGACTGGACTGAGAGATAAACAGAGTGAGGGAGGACTCAAGAAATACCGAGTGTTACAGTTGCACACTTTTAACGACCGGTATTCCAAAGTACCTGGTCACGAATTTCAGTCCCTACCAAAATCCGGTATTGTTTTTTGACGAAATGGTATGGAAAATATGTCCTGCCTGCGCTTTCTCTTATGATTATGTGCCCTACTGTCCTTAACAATCAACAAACATTGAATAAAAAGGTATCTAAATTAGCAGTTTACTTATGCACCCAACGACGGCCTAGTTAGTGGTTGCGACGCTCAATTTTTGAAAACAATTGTCATGGCGTTTTTGTCAACATTAGGAGTTGTGCATAGTTTTGCCTCTGGCTGTATATAATACAATGCGTTAGCTTATCAATAAAAAGTACCACTTTTCCCATAACAATTAACAAACAATCGAAAAAGTGGCAACGAAATAGGAAGTTAATTTATGCACCAAACGGCGACCTATTTAGTGTCGGCGATTTGTTTCAGTGCATTGTCACAGTGCTTTAAAATGAAAGAAAAACGCCAGATATGTCACGCCAGATATAGA
This sequence comes from Chirona hameri, assembly GCA_036785665.1. Lineage (NCBI taxonomy): Eukaryota > Metazoa > Arthropoda > Thecostraca > Balanomorpha > Balanidae > Chirona > Chirona hameri. The sequence goes on from JAXIVJ010008152.1 coordinate 17,840, forward strand.
GAAGGATCATACCGTTCGTCACCACACATATATACACACTCACAACAAATCAACACCCGCGCAGGGTGTCGACACCCCCAGCCCATGTGATGCCCACATAACCTAAAATACGTCGCCTGGAATGTGTTTTGTTTAGCACTCAGGAAGGTGTGCCGGAACACCCATGATTGCCGCTGCATGGGGTGTATTAGGATTAACGGAACACCCTTGATAACCGCTGCATGGGGTGTCGAGCAGAGTTCGCCATGGGCTGGGCTGTCCCTATGGGCCATAGGATGGGCCTGTGCTGGGCCTGGGCTGGGCCTGGGCTGGGCCTGGGCTGGGCCTGGGCTGGGCCTGGGCTGGGCCTGGGCTGGGCCTGGGCTGGGCCTGGGCTGGGCCTGGGCTGGGCCTGGGCCGGGCCTCAACTTTAAGGAAATCACTGGGCTCTGGATGGGCCTGGGCCTGACAATTTTGAAGTAATGCGCGCGTCGCACAAGCTCAGGTCAGAGCTCAAGAATATTTTAACCAGCAGTTCACTTACACAGCAACACACTGTTGCTGTGGCTGTGGATTTTTGTTTTTTTTTGGTTGGCATAGTTGGTTAATTGTTTCACATATATAGTATACAATTAATATGCAAGGAAAATGATTGCAAATTTTGGGAAAATAATGATATGCTTAATCTGAACGGGCCGGACCAGGCCTGGACCTCAATATTATTAATATGACCTGGCCTGGTCCGGGCCTGGGCTTGGTGTTCATGGGCCTGGCCGGGCTGGGCTGGAGGTTGGTGGACCCGTGGCAAATACTGGTGTCGAGGTGTCGCAATACTCATGCGGGGGGTGTCGATTGACGCATCATCCGGGCGTCACGCGGAAGTTTGTGTACCACTGGGAGAGGTGTAACGGTCGCCGCTGCTTGGGGTGTCGTGACGCAGACACATGGCGGCCGCCGGCCGCCGGGCGCTGGCTCAGAGACGTGTCGCAATTCGCAAGAATCATGCCAATCTGAGCACTCTGACCTGACTCTGACCACTCGCGCCAACCTTCCCAATCCGAGCAACTAATAATGGGTACATTTCCGTGCAAAACCATGGTATTAACAAAAAACGTGAATTATTATAAACAGATCAATGTGTCAGCATCAACATCACAAATTATCATCATCAAACATACTCTTACATAATCATAGTTGCTATGGATCAACAGTCAGCTACATATATTCATATGTTTTTAGAAGCTTTATTTCTCCGGTCGGTGCTGCTCCAACCGGATATGCAATACTGCGTTGTGACGGGAGGGTATGGAACATTCCTTTTCATCACATATGCCATCATACCTAATGTTTATCGATCACAAATTCACAACTAATTACATTTATAAGATTAAAAGAACGCACGAATTGCACACTCCCAACTCACAATTAGGTACTTATAACTCCGAACACGGTGCACGATTAACAGCCTTTCGCAACTCAACTGTAACTGACAACGGTCGACGCACGCACTCGCACAACCCGCCGCGGCCAAGGTCACTGCTCTAGTGAGCCGCGGCCGACTGGCCGCCGCCGGCCGGCATGCGTTTGAAAAGTGTGCGCGCGCAGCTAGCGGCCGTCTGCTCAGGCCGCCACACATCAGCGGGGTGCAAATGGGAAGTGTCGATGAATACCTGAGCTGGCGGTGAGTGGACACATGGCACAGGTGCATTGAACATCAACACAGCGGGAAGGTGTCCGTGAATACCTGAACTGTGGGTATTGAACACACGATGCGATGGTGGTCGGCACTGACACCCCCGCAGGTGTCTGCTATGAGTGTGGATAGCGAAGTCTCAACAATTACACCCCATGCATGAGTAAATTTCCAAATTAACCCCTGTGGTAGGAGATAACACCCGGGTCGTGTATAGCAATTTTGTGAGTGGCATAAGTATGTTAACCCGCGAGTCACTGGTGGGGCTTTTTAGCCCCCCCCCCCTTAGGAATATTAGAAATATATCAATAACTGATGCAGGTATCGACCCAAAATTTCAGTACCTTTCCAGGCATCATTTTTACAACTTTTGAGAGAAAAATGAAAAAAATTGCGTCCGAAATTTTTCGAGATATAGTGAATCTACACTAAACACTAAACACGATTTTGACACCAAAATCGGCTAAACTTTGCCAGGCCGTACAAATGACGCATATGAAGCAAAATGCAATCGAAAAACGCTAAAAGGTATTACAAGGGCTACAAACCAGTTATCTAGAAATGTGAAAATTTTGATTTTTGACCCAAAAAATGTCTTTTTAAAATATGTTTTTGAAAAAATGCTCACAAAATCAAATTTTTCAAAGATATTGAAAAAAACGGAATATCTGTCAGATAACGACATATGGGCAACTACCATACCAAATTTCAAAATTATACCATCTTTTTTGACTGGTATGGCATATAAAGTATGGGTAAATCATGACGTCATATTTTGAAATTGCGTTTTTTGGCTTTTATTGACCGGATACAGACAAATAAATGCCAGCCTGTTTTTTTAAGATATAACTGATATAGAAACATGTTTGTTTTATTTCGATTTATCAATTTCAAATTTTGGCCTTCAGTGACCTGAACTTGACCTGAACTTGACACTAACTTAACGTAAATGAAGTCAAGTGGTAAAATGACTACCACTATCGAATTATACGAGTAAAAGCATCCATAAAACATGTGCTGCATGACTTTCGTAGATATTTTGTGTGTAGTGACCTTTTGTGACCTGACCTTGACCTTGATCTTTTCCAACAATCTCACTTTAGCTCATGTGGGATATGTATCATACCTTTGACAGCACTTTGGGTGATTATAGGCGCAATCAAAGGCCATGGATGGCAAGTATTGTCCATAAACTCAAATACCTCGATTTTGACTTTGACCTGATCTTGACCTGACATGTAACCTTAATTTGAATTTTTTAAGTTCGTGTTAGGTTTCCCTTATTGAGCGCTTTCGAATGCCGCCTTGCGCGTCCCGCTGCGACCATTGGTTCTGAAGATACCAGGGGGGCTACCCCCCCCCCCCCCCCCCCCCACCCACCCCCCAGTGAGTCGTGTTACAGAATATACCCCAGTGAGTCGTGTTACAGAATATACCCCGGTGACTGCCGGGTTAAGTATGCTGAGTATACATAGCAACTTATAAGTACATACTTCAGCGCGTCCAAAAGGCACTGAACCTCGCGGTCAGGCTTGTGACTGGGGTGCGGCGCCCAGAACACATCTCGCCTGCGCTAGAAGCACTAGTCTGGATGACAGTGGATGAGATGGTGCGCTGGCACGATTGTACACAGGTGGGCAGGGCCCTAAACTCCAGCCAGTGTCCCCCTGCAATATCGGCCATGTTTGTTCGCCGCGCACATGTAGCGACGCGTGAGACTCGTTCTGCGGTGGCCGAGAGGCTGCAGCTCCACGGGGCCGACTGGGCACTAGCCAGAACTCAACGAGTTTGCGTTCAGGACGGCATCATCCTGGAACTGCGGTCTGCGGTGCCGGGCGCCAGGGGCGCCAACGCGTATAGTGTCACTGCATAGTCCCAGAGTACCCGTGATGGTTTTAGTCGTATATGTCGTATAGGTATTATTAGGGAATGTTTTAGCAGCACGCGTGTTTTATTTTATTTTGTCATTTTACTGTCACGCATTTTATGGAATTATGTAAGCACATTGACTGAATTCGTAATAACCACCGCGTTGATGAATTATAATAAATGACTATGACTATCACATATATTTATATTTCCCAAATTGTTATTATCGAAATAGGAAAAGTTGTTATTTCACTATTAAATTGAGACACGATCATTTTGATGCCGTACATGTGTCATAAGATAATGCAAAAAAAAATCAAAGGGTCATTATTTCCCTTTAACCCTCGCCCGAGTAGGGTAAAATCATTATGTGTTCGGGTAGGAGGTTGGTTGGTACGACCCCCCCCCCCCCCCCCACCTTGGCGTTTCGCTCCTAAATTATCTAGAGCTTCGATTAAAACACGAGCGTGTTGCTTGTGACGGGAGAAAGACGCTGACATCCGATTATAAGGTCTTGGGTCATTAGGTCACCTATGAGGTCATGTCAATGACCCAAAAGACATTACAATTGTAAATGAGTATAATTTGAATTTAATCGAGCTAAAATCGTGAATGAGCATATCATAATGCTTAATGGATGCCTAATTTGAAATCAGCGTCCAAAATATCCCAGAAACTGACAAATTCCAAAAAAATCATGTCAGGTCATCTGAGGTTCGTGACATCGGCTGACCTGTGGAAGCGGATTACCCCAGTGGAGCATATAGTTATGTATCATGGATCCCATATTTGATATCAGCTTCACAAAATGTCCTAGAAACCGCCAGAAGCAAAAAAAGTAATCCTGTGTCATCGGAGGTCAATGACCTCAGTTGACCTTTGAAAAGGTCAATCGAGGTCACAATCTCAGTGGAAACCACAACTGTCAACTTAAACACCTGTGCATATGCTCCTGAACAACAAACACTCGGAAACTGCACAAGTTACATGCATCGATACTACGGGACGCCAGTTGCGCCTGACATGACCATGAGAAACAGGACATATGTCACGGGTCATGTGGGTTAGAAGTTCCAAATTGGCAGAGTATGTGTCAAATTGTTCAAAATTAGTGTACTAAAAGTTTCATCGCAATCAGTTCAAAAATACGCAAGTTATTTGCGAAACACCGAGGGGGGTGGCATCCACCCCCCCCCCCCCCTACCCGGCCGAGGGTTAACACTCGCCCTACGGGAGTTTTTTTTTCACCTACGCCCTACAGGGGGGGTGGTCTGACAGGCCCCCTGTTAATTAACTTCCAAACCAAGCAACTTAGAGGAATGCGGTAAGAACCAGCACGTTGCCTGTTATGAGAGGAATCTAAGAGTAAGCGATTTTTAGCTTTCAGGTGAACGGGTGACCTTCCAGGTCAAGTGAATGACCTCAGATTTACCACGTCCAGAACAACAATTTTGCTCTTCAGAAAACCTCAAAATTAGAAATTTATAAATGTAAATAAAAAGGCATGTTACTAGACCAGTTTTGGCTCAGAAATACAGAAAAGGTTATGATTTGTTCCTATCTTGTCAAAAAAGTTTAAAAAAAGTAATAGAAAATGACGTCATGAGTTTCTTACACTTAGGGAGCCATCACTCAGTTAAAAATGAAGATATTGCTTTGAAATTTGGTATTGGTAAAATTTGAGAAAAAAATGAATTTGGTAAAATTTGGTCCATATTCAGTTCTCTCACATATATTCCGGTTTTTCTAACATGTTTGAAAATATTGATGTTGTGGGGATTTTTCCCCCAAAAATAAGTTTATTTTTGTATTTTTGGGGTCACAAACCCAAACTTTTAGAAATCCGAGATTGCCTTTTTAAACAGAATTATTTTTTGTTTATCTTTGGTGAATTGCGTTTGCAATTTCCTTTAAAACTCTGTTTTGTACATTTTTCAAATATTTATCGTTTTTTCACCTGCATGACGTCATCCAAACATGATTATCTCCCAAACTACTTAACTAAATTAAATTACATTTTTACGCATACGTAAAATTGTTGTAACCTCAGCTACCGAAAATTTCAGCAAGAAGTGTAAAACGCCGCATGTGTAAAAGCGCCGCATGTGTAAAACGTTATTCAAGTAAAACCTCAAATGGGGCTGTCAGCCCCCCCCCCCCCCCCGTAGGCGTGGGTTAACTCTCGCCCAGGAAGGGGGGTGGATGCCACCCCCCTTCGGTTTTTCTAGAATAACTCGCGTAGTTTCCAACCGATTTCGATGCAACTTTCAGTACCCTACTTTTGACAAATATCCCACATGCTCTCAAATTTTGAATTTCTAACCCACATGAACCGTGACCTGTTAACCGTTTCTCAAGGTCATGCCAGGCGCAACTGGCTTCCCGCAGTATCGATGCTTGTAACTTGTGCAGTTTCCGAGTGTTTGTTGTTCAGGAGCATATGTACAGGTGTTTCCAGGTGACAGTTGTGGTTTCCACTGAGATTGTGACCTCGATTGACCTTTTCAGAGGCCAACTGAGGTCATTGACCTCCGATGACCTAAGATGACTTGTTTGTGCTTCTGGCGGTTTCTAGGACATTTTGTGACGCTGATTTCAAATTGGGGATCCATTTTACATAATTATATGTTCTACTGGGGTCATGCGCTTCCACAGCTCAACCGAGGTCACTGACCTCAGATGACCTGACATGACCTTTTGGAATTTTGTTTGCCGTTTTTAGGACATTTTGTGTCGCTGACTACGAATTTGGAACCCATTAAACATTATGATATGCTCATTTACGATTCTAGCACGATGAAATTCAATGTATGCGCATTTACAGCTTTGATGACTTTTGGGTCATTGACATTCCCTCAGAGGTCACCTAATGACCCAAGACCTTAACCCGCGCACTGCAGGGGGGTTGATTTCCGCCCCCCCCCCCCCCCCAGGTTTTTTCAAAGATAGCGAAAAAACGGCGGCGCGCAGCGCCGCCGGGTTTTGATACACCTGTTAGGACATCAATTGCGCACACTTTTAGAAAAAAATATGATCGGGTCATCTCATGTCAGGTCACCAGACCAGGTCAAGTGACCCCACCACCAAAAATGTTTGCAGTGTTGCCAAAGCCAGCCTTTCTCACCGATCAGGTTGAAACTTACAGGATGTCATGAGGGCATCAGTACTTACAATTCGTATAACTCGGAATTTTGATATCGGTGACCTAAGGTCAGGTCAATTTCGTAACCTCCCCATAATAAGTCAATGTGGAAATATACAAATGTTTCCTATTTCAAGGATATGCATGGTACTAGTCCAATTACTTCCGGATCATGTTATTATAGGATATTCTTGATGATCCAAGTGTAAGTTTTGTTCAGTGACCCCTATTGGGTCATTTGAGGTCATGCGAGGCCACCATCACTTTTGTGTCAATAACTCTTGACATATTGCAAATAGAGAAGTAAAACAGATATCAATGTGTTTGTCTCGTCGAGACACGTCTTCCCATATGCAACATGCCCTACTTGGGTCACCACTTGACCTTGACCTTAGGTAAAATTGTTAAGTTGACTTAACAAGGTCACCATATATATCATCCAAAGCGCCTTGACAAGATAAATACAATGGCGCAAACAGTTTTCCGTTATCATGATTAAGTAGAAAGTTAATAGCAAAAAACGATTTAGCAAAAAAAACGGAATTTTTCCCCTTTTTGACCTCTGGAGCCTCAAATATTGACCTGAGATCAAATCTGAGCAAACCTTCGCGATTAAAAATTTCACTGAATGACGTTTGCTTTTTTCCGTTTGCTTCTAACTATCATCGTTTCTGAGATATATGGGAATTTCTGGAGCGATGTCCTAAAACAGGAAAAACTGGAAAATATGTCCTTTGATGACCTCTGGTGACCTCAATTTTGACCTGACTTAAAAAAAACACTGAAATACTTTCGATAGAACATGTATGAAGCCATCAAATGCCTTTTTCCGCTTCTCGCTATGTTGCGTAGTAGTGTGTCTGATGTCACAATAACGCACTATTGCATTTATAAAAAGAAAACAAAGGACGTTTTTATAACGCATTTATTTCACCACCATATTTAGTGACCTGCAAACGCCTATGATTTTTGCATTTTCAAAAGTCACCGTCATATATCAATCCCCAATTCAATATCTGTCAATCCCCATTAGTTTTGTTCAAATAGGTTGATGAAAATGACAGCTGCGGTGGATCAAAGATACCTCTAATATTGTTGTTTTTTCCCCTTGTTGCCCCCCCCCCAATCAAAGATTTATAATTTGATTTAGAAATGTAGATCGTGTTGAGGGGAATCAAACGCCGTTTGATTTGTGAAAATCGGACGGGTGGATCTTGATATCTCCGTGGGAGGCGAATCCCCCCCCCTGCCACTAATAGGGGTAGCCAGGAGCCTGCCACTAATAGGGTTAACCCTATTTGTAACAGGCGGGCGGATTCCGCCCCTCATGATTTTTGCAGATATCTCCAGAACGGCTGAGAGCAGGTCCATGAAATTTTAGGACTTTTCCCAAATTCGATTTTCACATATGGAGTCAAATTTTTGAGTTCTTAACCTGAACAGAGGCGGCTCCAAGGCAAGTTTTTGGAAGGGTTCTGCGGCGACATTTGGCAATAATACGGAAATGCAATCTTCACGGTTTCTTCCTAATTGCATCAAGTATAAAGGAGTTACATCGGTTTACGGTGATTGAAATAAGTGCAAATTAGTTGATGTTAATGAAATATCATAGCAATTGCATGGCAGAGGCGGTGTCGGCTTGAAAATGGGAGGTTTCTAGGAAGTATTCAATGCTTGGCGGGAAGCCAATAGAGCGATGTAAGTGGCATGTATAGCTATCAAGATGTAAAAGATAGATTCTCCTTCCATTTTTTGCATAATTTATTACATATAGAGTTGCAGGGGCGTGTTCATGCACATGAAACGGGGGGTGACTGGCGTGGTGATGACGATATGCCAGCGATTACGGCGCAATAAACGCTTTAAAAAAAAAAAAAATATGTATGCACATATGAGGAGACAAGAGGGAATGACGCCATTTCTGTTTGCAGAGGCGCGCTCAGGAATGGAAGAAAGGGAGACATATTATTGCAAGGAAACTAGGATGCATGGGCCTACAATGACATAACATACTGCAATTTTCGGATGAAGCATGCACCACAGGCTACTCTACGAACGAATATAAGATAATAGGTGAGTCCAGGTAGGGTAAAAAGGGGGTAAGCAATGTGAATTGAAGTTGTAAGTGAAATAGTCACTGTTGACTAGTTAGTATCATAATAGCGGATAAAATACCTATAAAAAGGTCTTGCGCATCCCCAGTTTGTATCCTGGATATGCCTATGATGAAGTACAACATGCAAAAAGGAACTATCTACGATCAGTAACTTATTTATAGTGCTGGGTAGCAACTTGCCTGCGGTAAATATTTTTGTCCTATTTGACCTCCCTTTTTCACTAACCTGGTACCACCTATGGTAAAAAAATGATTTATAACTGTTCGTCTAATGTCTCAATAACATACCATTTCATTTATAGAAGAAAAAAACACATAAAAAATGGTTTAATTTACTTCACCCCCCATATTGAGTGACCTGCACACACCTATGATTTTTGAATTTGAAAAAGCCACCGCCATATATCAATTTCCAATTAAATCTCTATCGACCCTATTAGTTGCGTTAAAATCGGTTGATAAACATGATAGCTGTGTTGGATCACAAATACCTCTAAAATTTGTAGTTTTTGCCCCCCCCCCCCCCCTCCCCCTGTTGCCCCCTTATCAAAAATATTGTGTTGTTTAGAAATGTAGATCGTGTTGAGGGGAATCAAACGCCGTTTAATTTTTTGAAAATCAGATGGGTATATCTCGAGATCTCCGGGGGGGCGGAATCCGTCCCCCTGTTACAAATAGGGGTATCCAGGAGCCTGTTACAAATAGGGTTAAGGGATGGACTCGAAATCGTGACTAAGTCGTGACTAAGAGGACTGGTGAGATGCTCAGCTACGCTAAAGGTGATAAGCAACGCAGAATCCAGAGCCCAGGTCCAGAGCTGCTCTATATCTGCTCGCTGTCACATTGCACGTATTCTACCCACATTCCATAACAGTTATTTTCTGTTCCCCATCATGTGTTTTCTTCAATCTGCTACCGTCCGAGTCCTTCATCGTCCGTTACCCGACCCAACGTCTCGGCTGGAGGGACTGCAGCGTCTCCGCACCGGCCACAACAGATAGGCGGTTACTCAGGTGCGTACATATATTTTACTGACGCCACCTCCAAACTGCGGATATAGCCACCAGACACTTACAGACGGTTGCCTACTGAGTGGCATGCCTATACAGGGTGGCCCAGATAAAAGTTGACGATTGGTTTCAATACCAGACAGGTATTGGTACCAGCCAGGAGGCCCCATGTACTAGACAGGAGGCCCCCCGTACTAGATAGGAGGCCCCCGGTACTAGAGATAGGAAGCCCCCGGTAATAGACAGGAGGCCCCCGGTACTAGACAAAAGGCCCCCGTACTAGATAGGAGGCCCCCGGTACTAGACAGGAGGCCCCCCGGTACTAGACAGGAGGTCCCCGGTACTAGACAGGAGGCCCCCGGTACTAGACAGGAGGCCCCCGTACTATATAGGAGGCCCCCGGTACTAGACAGCCTGCCCCCGGTACTAGACAGGAGGCTCTCGTACTAGATAGGAGGGCCCGGTACTAGACAGGAGGCCCCCGTACTAGATAGGAGGCCTCCGGTACTAGACAGGAAGCCCCGGTACTAGACAGGAGGCTCCGGTACTAGATAGGAGGCCACCCGTATTAGACAGGAGGCCCCCCGTACTAGATAGGAGGCCCCCGGTACTAGATAAGAGCCCTCCGTACTAGATAGGAGGCCCCCGTACTAGACAGAAGGCCCCCGTGCTAGATAAGAGGCCCCAGGTACCAGACTGAGGCCCCCGTACTAGATATGAGGCCCCCGGTACTAGACAGCCTGCCCCAGGTACTAGACAGGAGGCTCTCGTACTAGATAGGAGGCCCCGGTACTAGACAGGAGGCCCCCGTACTAGATAGGAGGCCTCCGGTACTAGACAGGAAGCCCCGGTACTAGACAGGAGGCTCCGGTACTAGATAGGAGGCCACCCGTATTAGACAGGAGGCCCCCCGTACTAGATAGGAGGCCCCCGGTACTAGATAAGAGCCCTCCGTACTAGATAGGAGGCCCCCGTACTAGACAGAAGGCCCCCGTGCTAGATAGGAGGCCCCAGGTACCAGACTGAGGCCCCCGTACTAGATATGAGGCCCCCGGTACTAGGCAGGAGGCTCCCGGCATTAGACAGGAGGCCCCGATACTAGACAACAGGCCTCCCGGTACTAGATAGGAGGCCCCCGGTACCCGTCAAGGGCCCTGTGCCCGGCAGGGGTCCATTAGCTGAAAATTAATAGGAATGGTCCAGAAAATCTCAAAGCCATTACAAATTGGAGTCCCCCTCCCCATAATATCTACCCCTAAAATTGGAGAACTCCACGGATTTGGTAAACTTCATTTCGAAGAGGCCCCCCCATTTTCGCTTTTTATATTTGTATAAGACATGGAATTTTGTTTTCCCTCAAAATCGGCCAGGGGGTGGGGGGGGGGGGGCGATCGCACCTATCGCCCCCCCCCCCCCCTCCTTGTATCCGCCCCTGAGTGGATTACACTAAAAGTACATTGCAAATATATATTGATGGTGTTTGTATTAGGGACATCGAGTGGTTGTTGGAATACCATAGTTTCGGTTCCGCATACTCGTAGAGCGATCTACTGTAATTTTGACTCAATATGATTACCAATGTGCAGTATGACACAAGTTGACCAGCCCCCAAAACAACCAAATTAATTATCAAACATTCAATCAGTCAAACTATTCAATCATAAACTAACATTCAATCAGTATAACTATAGATTAATAATGCACAACATAAACATGTTTTCAGGTTGGACTTTAACCCTATTTGTAACAGGCTCCTGGCCAACCCCTATTTGTAACAGGGGGGCGGATTCCGCCCCCCCGGAAATCTCGAGATCTACCCGTCCGATTTTCACACATGAAACGGTGTTTGGTTCCCCTCAACACGATCTACATTTCTAAATAATAAAAAATATAAATGTTTCATAGGGGGGCAACAGGGGGCAAAAACCACAAATTTTAGTGGTATTTTTGATCCAACATAGCTTTCATGTTTATCGACCGATGTTAATACAATCAATACGAATCGATAGAGATTGAATTGGAAATTGATATATGACAGTGACGTTCGAAAATTCAAAAATCATAGGCGTGTGCAGGTCACTCAATATGGGGGTGAAGTAAATGCGTAATACAACAATTTGTTATGTTTTTTATAAATAAATAAATGAAATGGTATGTGATTGTGACATTAAACAAAACAGTTAAAAATCATATTTTTTGCCATAGGCGGTACCAGGGTAGTGAAAAGGGGGGTAAAATTGGAAAAAATATTAACCGCAGACAAGTTGCTACCCAGCACTATAAATATGTCACTGATCGTAGATAGTTCCTTTTTGCATGTTGTACTTCATCATAGGCGTATCCAGGATCCAAACTGGGGCGGCTCAATACCTATTGATAAGTATATTATCCGCTATTTTGATACTAACTAATCAACAGTGACTATTTCACTTACAACTTTAATTAACATTGCTTACCCCCCTTTTACCCTACATGGACTCGCCTATTATCTTATAATCGTTCGTAGAGTAGCCTGTGGTGCGTGTTTCATCCGAAAACTACAGTATGTTATGTCATTGTACGCCCATGCCTCTTAGTTTCCTTGCAATAATATGACCCCCTTTCTTCCATTCCTGAGCGCGCCTCTGCAAAAAAATAACTTTATTCTCTTTTCTGGCCTCATATGTGCATATATCATTATAAGATAACCGTCTATTGCGCCGTTATCGCTGGCATATCGTCATCACCAAGCCAGTCACCCCCCTTTTCATGTGCCTGAACATGCCCCTGAAACTCTATATGTAATAAAGTATGAAAATAATGGAAGCAGAAGCTATCTTTTACATCTTGATAACTATAAATGCCCCTTACATTGCTCTATATGCTTCCCGCCAAGCATTGAATACTTCCTGGACCCCCCCCCCCCTTTCAAGCCCCTGAAACCGCCTCTGCCATGAAATTTGTATGATATTTCATTAACATCAACTAATTTTCACTTGTTGCAATCACCGTGAACCGATGTAACTCCTTCATACTTGAGGCAGTTAGGAAGAAACCGTGAAGATCGCATTTCCGTATTATCGCCAAATATCGCCTCCGAACCCACCCAAAACTGTACCCTGGAACCGCCTCTGTTCAGGTTAAGAACTCAAAATTTTTACTCCAAATGCGGTATTCAATTCTATGAAAAGTCCCCAAATTTCATGGGTTTTCTCCAACCGTTCTGGAGATATCTGCGAAAAAAATGAGGGGGCGGAATCCGCCCCCCCCCCCCTGTTACAAATAGGGTTAACAGCCGTAGTTCATATCTAGTACAATCTACATACTAGGGGCGTCGCCACAGCACTGTAAGTGTTGGCCAGCCAGGTGTTTGGGGGGTGAGCCAGATGGTTGGTCCCCACTCCCATTACCCAAATAGGTTAATGTGTTAATTCCGCTAATAAGGGGGGGTGCAGAGCGAGGTCGGGGTGATCCTGGCGGGCCAACCCCAGCCCCCCCCCCTTAATGGTGACGCCCCTGCTACATATCCCCTCAACATGGTAACATTTCTCCAAGATCACTACCCACCAGAATTCGAAAGGCGGTGTGATTTCATCATAATAGTCAGGAAAAATATAAATGAAATATGATTGATTTATCGAGAATGTGACAGGTGTGACAGGTGACAGATGAGGAAAGAGATGACATCTGCCACATTCTTCGTGTGACAAATGGGGAATTGGGCGAATAAGGGCGGGAATGTGACAGATTAATATCAGACTTATAACCGTCTGACGGATGCTGTTTAGCCATTGACGGCAGCAATGTTGTGCCAGCAGGTATGCACCTAGCGGTAACGAGTGCACCTAGCGGCAACGAGTCGATGTCACATGCAAAGCTAGCCAAATACATCACAAAGCATGCACCTTGCAAAGCCCGCACATGTGTCGCTCACTCCAACTCTATGACTCCCCCGCACACATCCCGACTCAACTCGTCTCGCTTCTGATGACGTCACGCTGTGCTGGGCGGACGTCTCGCTTCTGATGACGTCACGCTGTCCTGGGCGGACGTCTCGCTTCTGATGACGTCACACAGCGCTGGGCGGACGTCTCGCTTCTGATGACGTCACGCTGTGCTGGGCGGACGTATCGCCTCTGATCACGTCACGCTGTGCTGGGCGGACGTCTCGCTTCTGATCACGTCACGCTGTGCTGGGCGGACGTCTCGCCTCTGATCACGTCACGCTGTGCTAGGCGGACGTCTCGCTTCTGATCACGTCCCGCTGTGCTGGGCGGACGTCTCGCCTCTGATCACGTCACGCTGTGCTGGGCGGACGTATCGCCTCTGATGACGTCACGCTGTGCTGGGCGGACGTCTCGCTTCTGATGACGTCACGCTGTGCTGGGCGGACGTCTCGCTTCTGATGACGTCACGCTGTGCTGGGCGGACGTATCGCCTCTGATCACGTCACGCTGTGCTGGGCGGACGTCTCGCTTCTGATCACGTCACGCTGTGCTGGGCGGACGTCTCGCCTCTGATCACGTCACGCTGTGCTAGGCGGACGTCTCGCTTCTGATCACGTCCCGCTGTGCTGGGCGGACGTCTCGCCTCTGATCACGTCACGCTGTGCTGGGCGGACGTATCGCCTCTGATCACGTCACGCTGTGCTGGGCGGACGTCTCGCTTCTGATGACGTCACGCTGTGCTGGGCGGACGTCTCGCTTCTGATGGCGTCACGCTGTGCTGGGCGGACGTCTCGCTTCTTATGACGTCACGCTGTGCTGGGCACGTCAGGCTGCTTGACAGACCGTCGATAGTTGCCGGTGGGAAGTTGTGACGCGCGTGTGACGCGTTTTGGCGACAGTTCGCGGCCGGCACCGCTGCCGGGTGGCCGCTGCATCCCGCTGCCGTCAATCCATCAGCGCGGCACGGCTAAGTTGCATCACAGCCCGCGCCGAGCCGGCCGAGGAAACATTCCGGCAGCGGCGGGCCGGCCGGCGGCGCCGATATTTATTTGTAGGGGCGTGACCGGGCCGCAAAGCAACACTGGCGCCGCCGCCGCCTAGCGCTGTTCCGCCGCTGCACGCCGCGCCGCTCTCAGGCTAACTCGGCTTCTTTGCTGGCGCTCCTCCCTCCAGCGTGGTGGTGGTGGTGGGGGGGGGGGGGGGGGGGGGGGACCGCGCGATCGCAGAGCAGCTCCTCCCTCCAGCGTGGTGTAGGGGACCGCGCGGTCGCAGAGCAGCTCCTCCCTCCAGCGTGGTGTGGGGGACCGCGCGGTCGCAGAGCAGCTCCTCCCTCCAGCGTGGTGTAGGGGACCGCGCGGTCGCAGAGCAGCTCCTCCCTCCAACGTGGTGTGGGGGACCTCGCGGTCGCAGAGCAGCTCCTCCCTCCAACGTGGTGGGGGGGACCTCGCGGTCGCAGAGCAGCTCCTCCCTCCAGCGTGGTGGGGGGGGGGGGGGGACCGCGCGGTCGCAGAGCAGCTCCTCCCTCCAGCGTGGTTGGGGGGGGGGGGACCGCGCGGTCGCAGAGCAGCTCCTCCCTCCAGCGTGGTGGGGGGGGGGGACCGCGCGGTCGCAGAGCAGCTCCTCCCTCCAGCGTGGTGGTGGAGGAGGGGGGATCGCGCGGTCGGGTCGGTCGCTCACGCACGGGTCGGTCAGCCGGATCATCGAGACTAAACGGCGCGGCGTTTGATTGGGCGGCACCCCGATCAAATGCTGCGCTGATGACGCGCCGTGAAGATAAGTAGACTGATCACTACTGCTCTGATGATGCAGTCACTCAGTGTTCGGCTTCAGAGTGGTGTGCGCCGGACACAGGGCGGGGAACTGCTCAGCCAGTGTTGACACGGTGCTAATTATAGCCAACGACAGCTCTGTCGGCACCACTCGACACTCGAGCCTAATCAAAGTGGCAGCTCCTCTTCGATCACTGTGTGTCAGCTATTTAGTTATGTTAGTCATGTCAAGGCATGGTGACTGGGCGGCGAGACAGGCAGTTCAAATCGTGGATACCGCGGTATTGAACACGCAGATGACGATCCTGTTCAGGAGGACAAATGAAAGGTTATCGGTGGACCACGATGAGCAGGAGTGACGTGGTTCCGCCTGTGAGGACACGAACAGTGAACAGTGAGGAGTGAGGACTAGGAGGTCCTGGCCAGGCGACATCCCCCGCACTCATCTCACCACTCCATGGGCCGCCACCTCGGCCGCCGCGGCACACGACCGCAGCCCCGCACAGCAGCTTTATACTGGCCGGCGACAATTTAATGTGTTTGTTGACGACGCTGGCACCAATATCGGCCGGCTGCACGGCTCGACGATCTCACGCCGGATCCCGGCCCCGGCCAATCTCACCTCCGGATTTACTGCTGACCAGCGGATTGTGGGCCGGCCCTCAGCCGCTCTCTCCCTCCCCAGCGGCGCAGCCCGACCTCAGGTCGTCAATGTCCTGGGCGGCGGCTATCTGCCTCGTGCCCCGCCAAGTCCGACCTCAGGCCGTCACTGTTCCTGGCGCCAGCTATCTGCCTCGTGCCCCGCCAGGTCCGACCTCAGACAGTCACTGTTCCTGGCGCCAGCTATCTGCCTCATGCCCCGCCAGGTCCGACCTCAGGCCGTCACTGTTCCTGGCGCCAGCTATCTGCCTCGTGCCCCGCCAGGTCCGACCTCAGACAGTCTCTGTGCCCAGCGTCAGCTATCTGCCTCGTGCCCCGCCAGGTCCGACCTCAGGCCGTCACTGTTCCTGGCGCCAGCTATCTGTCACCAGGTCCGACCTAAGGTCCGCCAGGTCCGACACGAGGTCCTCCAGGTCCGGTCTCAGGTCCGTCAGGTCCGGTCTCAGGTTCACTAGGTCCGACCTGAGGTCCGCCAGGTCCGACCTCAGTTCCGCCAGGTCTGACCTCAGGCCCACCAGGTCCGACCCAAGGTCCGCCAGGTCCGACACGAGGTCCTCCAGGTCCGGTCTCAGGTCCGTCAGGTCCGGTCTCAGGTTCACTAGGTCCGACCTGAGGTCCGCCAGGTCCAACCTGAGGTCCGCCAGGTCCGATCTCAGTTCCGCCAGGTCCGACACAAGGTCCTCCAGGTCCGACCTCAGGTCCGCCAGGTCCGACCTCAGGTCGCTGCTGCTGCCGCCAAGTCAGCCGCCGCTACCAACACTATACCTGGGTCAAATTGTCTGTCGGCCATATCAACACTCCGACGTCCCCGACGGGACGGGTATCCGCGGGATGCTGTGGCTAACTTTAGGCTCAAAGGCTAACGTCGGATAGCTCGACCGATTGGTCACCGTGGTTATCAGCATGCACGCTATAGCGTTTTAAAAGGGGAAGGTCGCTCGGGCTTTGCCGACGTAACTTCAACGCTTATCATGGGACCGTGCAGCAGTTTAAAGAGTAAACGGTGGGGATAATAATTAAATCATGTCAGTACACTCACCGAGGAAGAGAGCATTACAATTCTTGCTTATGAGTAAACGAGGAGGGATAACCAATACAAGATTATACGACTGTAAAGCCACCAAGGTGGGAAGCATTCCATTATTCGATTATTTAGGCCTTACTTTTATGAAAAATAGCATACTTCCATCGTTAATTTGCATGTTAAGTTCAATTCATATGAAGGAGGGGTGATGACGGAGTCGTCCAGCTTCACATGATCCGCCAAATTCATTTTGTTGAAGTTTTTGTTGATTCCTGATTACACTTTCATTGGCATGCGTTGCAATTTGTTCCAGCTAAAACTTATTTCAAAGAGCGGTGCTGGCACCTACAGGTGTTGACGCTACTTTTCACTATAAATCACTCATGGGATCGCTATTTCACAGAAGCCTTCCTCTCTCGTTCGAAACAAAGTTACAAAAACGCCCAAAGTTAGGGTGGCGAGGGTTCAATCAGCCCTCAAGGCCCGTAGATAAAACTCAGTTAGCCGTTGGCGCGCAAACAAAGAACCCAATCGGCGGAAAAGCCGTCGCCGCAGCGTTGCCGCTCCACGGCAGCAAAAATAACCAAACGAGCCGGGATGGCGGCCGCGGCGGCGTGCTGGCCGGGGTGGTCAGTGGCGTGGGGCGTCTCGGCTCGGCCGGCCGGAGACGGCAAATGGAAAATACGGCCGGATGGCGGGACACCGGACAGCGCGCCTTTCCCACGGGCCGAGTTATGGAGACGAACAGCGCCGCTATGGAGACGAAGAGCCGCCGCGACACAGCTGGCATCAGCGGCGACACACGGCCCAGATGGATGGCACCGTACACAGCCGCTCCTCTCCGGTCTGAACCGCGGCCCGTACGTACACATAGCACCCCCCCCCCCCCCCCCCCCCCCACGTGGATGGCATCGTACACAGCCGCTCCTCTCCGGTCTGAACCGCGGCCCGTACTTAAACACAGCAACCCCGCCCCCCCCCCCCACGTGGATGGCATCGTACACAGCCGCTTCTCTCCGGTCTGAACCGCGGCCCGTACCTACACACAGCACCCTCCCCCCCCCTTTCCCCGAGTAGCAGGCGTCCGACCGAGTAGCGGAGCTGGTGGAACTGGTGGTGTTTGAAGCTGTACGAATGGGGACAGAAGTGACGCCACCTGGGAGTAGATGAAGGGGAGAGCTGATGACATTCTACGCAGGAGCTAGTCTCGCTGGGGTGGGACGATCTGGAGAGGAAAGATAATAGTGTCTGTGGAGACAGCAGCGAGTCTCAGCAGCCTGGCATCGCTCGTCGAAACCCCTCGCTCCAAAACTAGAAACCGATCTGGAAGGGTATGGGTTCCTTCATCATGAAACTTGGCCTCTATTTGCCATTTGGAAACTAAACAATGTGAATCAACATTTTAAGGTAACCCGAACCTTCAAATGACCAGGGTGGTACATCTCGTAGCCAGGCTGTGGCCAACATTTCCTTTCCGTCTAACGCGATATAACCTTGGTGCCAGATACTCTGACATTTAACTTTTTGTCGGATGGCGAGATACCGGACAGGTTTGATTCCACGCCCTAACGAAATATTTCAACAATGTACAATTTGTTTTTGTGTAAATAACTTTGCACTGTTTTTCTATCATTTCAGCCTACACTCACAAAAAAACACCCGCGCAGGGTGTCGACACCCTGGCCCGTGTGATGCCCACACAACCTAAAATCGGTAGCCTGGAAGGTGTTTTGTTTAGCACTCAGGGAAGTGTACCGGAACAACCGTGATCGCCTCTGCATTGGGTGTATAGGTTTAATGGAGCACCCTTGATAACCGCTGCATGGGGTGTGGAGGTGTCGCAATACTCATGCGTGGGGTGTCGATTGACGCCTCAGCCGGGCGTATTGCGGGAGTTCGTTTACCATTGTGAGAGGCGTAACGTCACCGCTGCATGGGGTGTCGAGGTGTCGCAATACTCATGCGGGGGGTGTCGATTGACGCCTCAGCCGGGCGTATTGCGGAAGTTCGTTAACCACTGGGAGAGGTGTAACGGTCGCTGCTGCTTGGGGTGTCGTGACGCAGACGCATGGCGGGCGGTAGCTGCCGCCGGGAGCCGGCTCAGAGACGTGTCGCAACTCGCAAGACTCATGCCAATCTGAGCATTCTGACTTGATTCTGACCACTCGCGCCAACCTTCCCAATCTGAGCAACTAAAAATTAGCACATTTCCGTGCAAAACCATTGTATTAACAAAACCGTGAATTATTGTAAACAGATTTGTGATCTTGATGTATCAACATCAACATCACAAATAATCATCATCAAGCATACTCATACATAATCATAGTTACTATAGATCAACAGTCAGCTACGTATATTCATATGTTTATAGAAGTTTGGTAGGTGCAGCTCCGACCGGATAAGCAATACATTGTTTGTGACAGGAGGGCATGAAGAATATATACGCTATCATACCCAAAGTGTATCGATCACCAATTCACAACTAACTACATTTCTAAGATCAAAAGAAAGTAAGAAAGAAGCAATCACAACTCAAAAGTAGGTACTTATAACTCCGATCACGACAGCACGATTGCCAGCCTTTCGCAACTCAACAGCAACTTGAACACTGACAACGGTCGAAGCACGCACTCTGCACAACCTGCCGATGTCAAGGCCACGGCGCAACTGAGCCGGCGCGGCCGGCCGGCGGCGATGTGTGCGCGCAGCTAACGCCGTGCCGCAGTTTGCGTGCGTCTACGTCAAGACACCCCAATCAGCGGCGACCGTCACACCTCTCCCAGTGGTAAACGAACTCCTGCAATACGCCCGGCTGAGGCGTCAATCGACACCTCCCGTATGAGTATTGCGACAGCTCGACACCCAATGCAGCGGTGACGTTACGCTTCTCCCAGTAGTGAACGAACTCCCGCAATACGCCCGGTTGAGGTGTCAATCGACACCCCCGGCATGAGTATCGCGACACCTCGCCATCCCATGCAGCGGTGACGTTACTACAGGGGTGGTAAAAATAAACTATGGTTCTCCGACCAAATCGA
Source organism: Chirona hameri (assembly GCA_036785665.1). Lineage (NCBI taxonomy): Eukaryota > Metazoa > Arthropoda > Thecostraca > Balanomorpha > Balanidae > Chirona > Chirona hameri. Next base: position 38,069 of record JAXIVJ010008152.1, read on the forward strand.
AAGTTGGAAAATTGGTCTCCAGCAACACTAATGCAGTATCGCTCGTTGAAGCAATATTTATATTTATACTCTTGTGAAATATTGATCATATCTGAAAAAATAAAGTTGCAGAAACTCTGATAAGCTATCTGTAGCTGATGCAAGATTAAAGACATTGTAAAGTTATTGAGGCCCCTATAAAAGAAGAGAGTATAGACAGGTCCTAAACAATATTTGTCATTTAATGTGATTTTTTTTTCATTTCTGACAGACGGAAAAGTGTACCAGTAATAACAAAGATATGACGTCACCAAAAACGATACATAAAGAGACATAAAAGAAAAATGCAACAAAGAGCCTCTTGGGCCCATCCGAGGTTGCCCCCCCCCCCCCCCCCCCTCTCCACCAGCCTCGCCCCTTCAAATCACTTTATTCTACCTGCATAAAGGAAGGCTAATCCCACGAGTATTTATGAACTAATCCCTTCTCTGTAAAGTATGTATATAATATAATTTTGAAGGAAGCAAGTGTCACTGCATCAGCGACATCCCCTGGTAGCATATTCCAATGTCCTACAACCCTTCTACTGAAAAAAAATACTATCATAGCCTAGTCCTAGTTTGTTTCATGTTGAGTTTATGCTGATGACATCTACATCGAATTTCCCTATGGAACTCAAACATTCCCTTTAAATATCCAGAATGCTGACCATTTACAAATGTGAACAATGCAATTAGATCTCCTCTTAGCCTTCTATATCTAAGTGAAAACATACCCAATTTCTTTTATCTATCTGCATAAGGAAAACTACCAAGACAATTAACAATTTGTTTGCCCTTTTGTTAACTCTTTCTAACGACCAGCAATCTGTCATATGTTGGAGACCAGTCTTGTACACAATTCTCCAAATGTGGTATAACGTATGCACAATACAGTTTTGTTATTACCTTTTAACCCGCGAGTTACTGGGGGGCTATTTTTTGCCCCCCCCCCCCCCACCTTCCGTTATTTTGCAATAACTCCTAAACGAACGCCCGTATCGTCACCTAACTTGCCGTAACTTCTCTCACATCAATTCCACACATGTTGGCAAAATAAAAAATATGAGGCTATGATAGGTCAACCGGAAAGGACGTCAGAGTGACGTCATGTTCTTCTGTTTTTGTTGCAAAATAATGGTTTGCGGAAAACGCTGTCAAAGGTACGATATTTGAGATAAACTAAATTGTATTAAATCAAATTACTGAGAATAGACCGGGCTATCAAACTATTATCTCGGATTTTTGAGCTTTTTTTATTCAAAATTTTGAGAAATCCAAAGACATTTTTTATTTTTTTTTACAAAACTTTAAAGAAAAAATCAGAATTTTCCAAAAACCGGAATATATGTGATCGAAACGTATGCGGTAAATATGTGTACCACATTTAAAGTGGATATCTTTCAAAATGACCGAGTTATGACCTTTAAATGACAAAAATCGACCACTTCTCACAGCACTACTATGACAAAAAATGCATTTCCATTTTTGCTTTTTACTTCTATTTATATGGAACAAACAATGTTCTAAGGTCATTTTTCGCGTTCTAGACGAAAAACAAACCCATAAACATGTGTTACAACGCCTAATGACCGTAATCTGCAGTTTGACCTCGTGACCTCCGATGACCTTGACCTGACCCAAGGTCATAAACAGCTTAGAAAGGTACTTAGAAGTGTCAGACACACGAATCATACCGATTTATCAACGGCTTATGCGTTTAATATCGCAATTTTGCGCCACAATTCCATCCATCGAGACCTTTTGACACGGTCAAACATGTTGTACTTGACCTGACCTGTGACGTAATCGGTGACCCCGAGGTCAACAATATTATGTTTTCCTCGGTAAATTTCCCAGGGCTATCGAATTCCGTTTGAATTTTTACATTCGGTTCAGTAGTTCCGGAGATCAGAGGGGGGGGGCAAAAAATAGCCCCCCCCCCCCCCCCCCCCAGTAAGTCGCGTTATGAAATATACCCCAGTAACTCGCGGGTTAATTGCTGTAAATTTGCATAATCATACATAACCAATCATAACCACAACCATAACTATTAACCAATCATATATATGATACATAATCAAACTTTACCTAACATTTACAGCAATTAAGGTCGCAGGGACCCATGTTTAGAACGTGCCGCTCACATTCGCTCGCTGCGATGCAGAGCCTACCAGGGGCTGTCGCGCCCCTGGACTCCCCCCCCCCCCCCCAGACCATCTCACAGACAGCATGGGTGGAACTTTTCAGAGCCAGTTGGTGGGACAAAATATCATATTGGATGGTTGCTTTGCATGGCTGAGGTGAAAAATTGTACAGTTTAACACTAGGAAACCTTCAAATCTGAAAAACGTTGGTGGGGCAGAACATAAAAATGGTGGGGCAAAATCAAAGTTGATGGGGCAGTCGCCGCACCAACTTGGGGGGGGGGGGGGTGGGGGTGAATTACTGAACCGAACGTACAAACGGTTTTTAATTTAATCAGACTGTGTACAGGTAGGGTAGACAACAGTAAAACCAGACACATCATAATGCCATACCTTTCATGCTATTGGTGATGAAGTCGATACCGACACACTACATCACCAATAGCATGAAAAGTATGTTATTAGGGCGTGTCCGGGGTTACAGTTGTTTAACGTTTTCTCCCTTCAAACTGACAACCCTTTGCCTGGGATGACTTTCAGACACCAACACACCACCAATAACATGAAAGTTTGATGTCTTGATGTCCCAAATTACCACAACATCACCAGTAACATGCCAAGTCTGATGTGTTGACATGTCCACTTCCTATGCGATTTATTTTATCCACTTTTTGAGCAACTATATTATTAATTATTTTAACTTAACCTTACCTTGAACTCTGAAAAAGGAGGTGCTTCACAGAATTGCTAAAAAAAATCATGCATCGCTTCCGAAAGCGACGATCGCTCCAAATCGAGGTTTTAACCCTCGCCCTACGGGGGGGGCCTGGCAGTCCCCCCCCCTGAGGTTTGTCTTGAATAACTTTTTACAAATGCAATACATCTTGCTGAAATTTTTGGTAGCTGAGTTTACAGCAATGATACGTAGGCTGTACAAATTTCGTTGAAATTGGTTGAGACATTTGGTAAATAATGACGTTTTGATGACGTCATGTTGATACAAATATAAATATGAGAAAAATCGTAGAAAATAGAGTTTTGAAGCAAATCGCAAACGCAATTCACTAAAGATACAAAATGGCATTCTTTTTCAAATGGCAATCTCAGATTTGCATTTTTTTTTTTACCCCTTAAATGTTTTTAAAAAAAGTTTTTGTTTGGTATATAACATATTTTTTATATTTGGTATATAACATCCCCACAAAATCAATATTTTCATAGATATTAGTAAAACCGGAATATATGTGAGAGAACTGAGTATGAACAATACTCATACCAAATTTCAAAGCAATGTCTTTATTTTTGACTGAGTGATGTCTCCCTAAGTGTAAGAAACTGAAGACGTCATTTCTTTTTAATAACTTTTTTGACTTTTTTTGACAAGATACGAACAAATAATTACCTTTTATGTATCTCTGAGCCAAAACTGGTCTAGGAACGTGCCTTTTTATTTACATTTATCATTTTCTAATTTTGAGGTTTTCTGAAGAAAAAAAAACGCTGTTCTGGACGTGGTAAATCCGAGGTCATTCACTTAACCTGGAAGGTCATCCGTTGACCTGAAACCTAAAAATTGCATACTGTTAGATTCCTCTCATGACAGGCAACATGCTAGTACTCACTGCATTGCTCTAAGTTGCTTGGTTCGGAAGTTAACAGGTGGGGCCTGTCAGCCCCCCCCCCCCCGTATGGCGAAGGTGAAAAAAGGGCGAGGGCTAAAATGCTGCCATCATGCTTCCATAGTAATTGTCAACAATCTAAAATATACTCTGGGTTTCTAAATTTGTTCAAAAATGTATAACATTTCTACTATGCAGCGAAGTTGACTGATAAAACTAGCGGATCCGCGGGTTGAACGGCGGAGAGTCTCCCGTTCAAAGTCAATGAGTGGTGTTCCGCGGTTCTCCCAAACCGCTGTCGACTGAAACATTAGTTTGCAGACAGCTTGGTAGTTTTGTGTGGTCTATAAAAACAACTATGTTTGTGGTCTAATATGCTGCCAAACTGATATCACTGTTGCTATGTGGGACGCGTATTTTTTTTTAGACTGAGACGCGTATTGTTTTTTGGTAGACTGTGAATTTTCATGTGTGAACCAATTCAGTAGAAATTGCCCTCAAATATCCCACGATTCGATGTAAAAGCACACGCATGCAACAATATAGCATGTGGCTCCTCTGATGGATCATTTGTGATGAAAAAATAGCCAACCTGGCAAGAAAAAGGAAATTTTTGTTCTCCATCGTCGTCCAGCATGACGGGTCATTTTACCTCCCCTGCGTTACGCCTATCCCAGTGCAGTGAACGAACACCGGCATTACGCCTCAGCTGGCGGCTAGGGGACACACGACGCAGGTGCATTGCACATCAACACAGTGGGCAGGTGACCGTGAAGACCTGAACTGTGGGTATTGAACACACAATGTGATGTTGGTAGGCACTGACACAACACGCCGGTGTCTGCCATGAGTGTAGATTTCGAAGCCTCCACAAAAACACCCAATGCATGAGTACATTTCCAAATTAACCCCTGTGGTTAACACCCGGGTCGTGTATCGCGATTTTGTGAGTGTACTGTGTATACACATAGTATATACTAGTGTTAACCCGCCCGCTCCGCTGGACGATTATCTCGGGGATGAAGGTATCCGCACCAATTCAGCACGTTAACCGGCCACTTACGGGGGGTATTTTTTGCCCCCCCCCCCCCCACCTCCGTTATTTTTCAATAATTCCTAAACAAACACCACTATCGTCACCACTCTTGCAGTACCTTCTCTCACATCAATTCTACACATGTTAGCAAAAGGAAAAATATGACGTCATATTGACGTCAAAATATGATAGGTCAACCGGGAATGATGTCAGAGTGACGTCATGTTCTTCGGGTTTTGCTGCAAAATAATGGTTTGCGGAAAATGCTGTCAAAGGTACAATGTTTGAGATAAACTCAATTGTCTTAAATAAAATTACTGACAATAGATTGGGCTATCAAACTGCTATCTCGGATTTCTGTTTTTTTTATTCAAAATTTTGAGAAATCTAAAAGCATTTTGTTTACAAAGTTTTCACACAAAAATCATAATTATCCAAATGCCCGAGTATATGTGATTGAGACGTGTTCGGTGAATATGTGTACCAAATTTGAAGTCGATATCTTGAAAAGTGACTGACTTATGTCCTTTAAATGACAAAAATCGACCAGCTCTCACAGCATTACTATGCATAAAAATGTATTTGCTTTTTTGCTTTTTACTTCTATTTATATAGAACAAACAATGTTCTAATGTCATTTTTCGCGTTCTAGACGAAAAAAAACCCATAAACTTGTGTTACAAAGCCTAATATCCATAATCTGCTGTTTGACCTCGTGACCTCGGATGACCTTCACCTGACCCAAGGTCATAAACAGCTTTGAAAGGTACTTAGAAGTGTCAGACAGACGAATCATACCGATTTATCGACTGCTTATGCGTTTAATATAGCAATTTTGCGCGACAATTCCATCCATCGAGTCCTTTTGACACGGTCAAACATTTTGTACTTGACCAGATCTGTGACGTCATCTGCAACCCCGAGGTCAACAATATTATGTTTCCCTCGATAAATGGCCCAGGGCTATCACATGCCGTTTGAATTTTAACGATTAATTCATTAGTTCCGGAGATCCGAGGGGGGGGAATAGACCCCCAGTAAGTCGCGTTATGAAATATACCCCAGTAACTCGCGGGTTAATTAACTGGACTGGAACTGGAACTGCATAACATAATTACCCGTCAAGGGATCACCGCCCCACCAACTCCGGTGCGTCGGTGACTTATGCCATCTCACACATTTATATTACTATTTGATAAGCGTATGTCTGTCTGTCTGTCTATCTGTCTGTCTATCTGTCAGTCTATCCGGCACCGCTAAGTTTATTCAGTTTAAAAGTCCCAGTTAACTAACGTACTGAATTGGTGCGGATACCTCCATCCCGGAGATGCCAGTTAGACTTTTATCCTACGCATAGGACATATGTGGGAGATGGGAAAAGTCACCGACGCACCGGAGTTGGTGGGGCGGTGATCCCTTGCCGGGTAATAGGTAATTATATCCTATGGAGTTCCAGTTCCAGTCCAGTTAATTAACGTGCTGAATTGTTGCGGATACCTCCATCCTGGAGATGCCAGCTAATCGTCCAGCGGAGCAGACGGGTTAGCACACAGTATTGCCCCTTGTTGTGGTGGCGTTACCATCAGAATCTTGAGATATCACTTGGTAAACTTCAAACGACCAAATCAACTTCCCTCATATTTCGTAAGGGGCCGGATAATTTCGTGAGGTATTTCCCAAGGCAGACGGGGGCCGCGAACGGCGGTTCGCAGCCCCTATGTTAACCCTCGCCCTAAGGGAGGGGGGCTGACAGCCCCCCCCCCCCCCCCTCCCCCCCCCCCCTGAGTTTTTTTAAAAATAACTTTTCACATATACGGCGCATCCTGCTGACAGTTTCGAAAGCTGTGTTTACAACAATTATACGTATGCTGTAAAAAAATGATTAAGCAGTTTGGGAGATAATCATGTTTTGATGACGTCATGTTGGTGGAAAGACGATAAATATTTGAAAAATGGTAGAAAAAAGAATTTTAAAGAAAATTCCAAACGCATCTCACCGAAGATACAAAATGGCATTTTCTTTCAAATAGAAATCTTCGATTTACAAAATTTTGGGTTTTTGACCCCTAAAATTAAAAAAAAAAAATTAAATCCCCACAAAATCATTTTTTTTTTAAAGATGTTAGAAAAACGGGAATATATGTGAGAGAACTGAGAATGGACAATACCCATACCAAATTGCAAAGCAATATCTTCATGTTTGACTGAGTGATGGCTCCATGAGTGTAAGAAAGTGATTACGTCATTTTTTTAATAACTTTTTTGACTTTTTTTTACAAGATACGAACAAATGATTACCTTTTCTGTATTTCTGAGCCAAAAATGGTCTAGGAACATGCCTTTTTATCTACATTTATCAATTTATAATTTTGAGGTTTTCTGAAGAGCAAAATCACTGTTCTGGACGTGGTAAATCCGAGGTCATTCACTTGACCTGGAAGGTCATCCGTTGACCTTAAACCTAAAAATCGCATACTGTTATATTTCTATCATGACAGGCAACATGCTGGTTCTTACCGCATTGCTCTAAGTTGCTTGGTTTAGAAGTTAACAGGGGGGCCTGTCAGCCCCCCCCGCTCCGTAGGGCGAAGGTGAAAAAAAAACTCCCGTAGGGCGAGGGTAAAAGCAATGGAAGCGGCCACCGCCACGATCCCGGCCCCCACCTGGATCCCAGAACTTTAGAGACATTTCAGGGGACGTATTTTTGGCGATAATTATTTCTATCAGAGAACAATATATCTGCCGAAGGTTGGTTGGGGGTGGTGGTATTTGGGGTGCATAACTAGCAATGATAAAGAAAGAAACTTGGCAGCTAATTTAAAACGTATGTGTAGTTGTCCATTACACTTTACATAATTGATGACCACAGAGCAAAACAGATTATTAAATTGGGACATTTTCGGCCCCGAAGCAAGTTCTTGTAGGGAATATTTTGGCGCCCACTATATATAGTAAGTTCGCACTTTTTAACACCCCTGCCTCTCTCCCTCTCTCCCTTCTAGCCTCTCTTTCCCGTTCCCTTTCTCCCTCTCCCGCCCTCGCACTCTCTCCATCTCTCTTCCTCTCTCTCTCCCTGCAATGCAGCTTTGCTAAGATACAGAGAACAGCGCTAGCCTGGAATGTTGCTAAATTTAGCGGGCCGCCCGTCGCCGGCTGCCAGCTGCTGAGTACCAGTCCTCTGGTCCCGAACTGGTAATTCATTTGCCATACGGAGCAGACGCCGCTCAGCAACGGCCGGCTGAAATTAGGAGACCACCAAATCCTGATTTAGATCCCAGTTAGACAGAAGTGAATTATATCAGGACAAATGTGCTAAAAGATGTCACAGTTCAGTTCATTCTCTTTATCTTGAATGGCCTATAAATCGTGTTGCATGCGATGCCTAAAATACTTGTTCCAGTGTCATGGGTAAGATATGTACCTACGTTGTCGCCTTGTTACAGTGTCATGGGTAAGATATGTACCTACGTTGTAGTCGCATGGACAATGAATGAAAACGTTTTTTTTAAATATTAACCATATCCAGACCTGTATTCTGTTTAATTTGTCCTGGGATGAAGAGATGCTCAGCTGATAGAGACTAGATGCTTAGCTCAGCTGAAAGGCTGATATACCATGCGGACAGTGCCTCCCGTAAGTAAGTAAGTTACTGGGTGGGCAAATGCCCACCCAGTTCTCCAAGATGTCCACCCAGTCGCGAGAATTTACCCGCCCATCGTGTTCATCGTGTTCCGTCATGTTGTATTTGTATTCCTGCTCTCAGCGCCTTTCGATGCCAGACGTCGTTTTATTCCAGCTGAGTCAGATTAAGATCGTGTTCCGTCATGTTGTATTTGTATTCCTGCTCTCAGCGCCTTTCGATGCCAGACGTCGTTTTATTCCAGCAGTCAGATTAAGATGGATGTCAGATTAAGATCGATGCGTGGTTAATCACCACAAATCCACGCTAAAAAGTAGAGACAGTGAAAACTTAAAGGCACACTCCCACCTTAACATTAGTTTGGAGTTGAGATAGCCATGTTGTTGGATTTGCATAGAAATTAAGTAGGGTAGCAGTTAAAACAACCACATAGGTCTAACCAAAAAGAAATTCGAGCTTGGTCTTGACAATTGTAACGAATAAACCCCACGTGTATTTGATTAGGGGTCTAAAGCCAATGGCGTCACCTCTCTTTACCAAATGGTGATGATAGTCGACTTGTTTTGAGGTTAGGCTTGGATATATTTGCGTGTTTCAAATGGTTTGGTAATTGGTTTGTATTTTATTCAATGCGCCAGAATTGTCTCGAAATAATTGTGCGATACTTTGGCAGAGTAAAGGATTTCTTTATAGCTCTCTAGAGCGCAATATGACGTCATCAACCGAAATATTAAAACTTAACTTTTTACGAAATTGAACACTGTTTGCGAGAAACAAATGTCATAATCGTGTTCGGCAGCACTTATTTCATATTTTGCACCACAAGCGGCATACATTTGACAACTTTTGGGAAGGTGGGAGTGTCCCTTTAAGTGAAGTTAGTGTCAAGCTTAGGTCAAGTTCAGGTCACATATGGTCAAAATTGGAAATGGAAAAATAAATAAAAAAAACATGTTTCTAGACAAGTTTTGTCTCAAAAATGCAGTGCTAGCATTTATTTGTCTGTATATGGTCAATACAATAAACAAAAACTTATTAAAAAATATGACGTCAAGTTACTCATACTTAGGGAGCCATAAGTCAATTAAAAATGAAGATATTGCTTAGCAATTTGGTTTGGGTATTTTCAATATGTAGTTCTCTAACCTATATTCCGTTTTTTAACATCTTTGACAATTTTGATTTTGTGGACATTTATCAGAAAAAAGTTGTTGTTAGTTTTTTGGGGTCATAAAAACAATATTTTCACAAATCCCAGACAGCCAGCCTAGCCATTTTCTATCTTTTGACGTTTTGTATTGCCCTTTGCTCAAATAGTGGCCTTTGTACCGCCTGTTGAAGTTTAGCTGATTTTGTCGTAAAACTCGTGTGTAGTGGTGTCACTAACTTCGCTATATCTCAAAAGTTATTGACGAAAGTACTGCATTTTCGCACAGAAGATGTGAAATTGATGTGGGAGAAGGTACTTAACCCGGCAGTCACTGGGGTATATTCTGTAACACGACTCACTGGCGGGGGGGGGGGGCGGGGTGGGGTGGGGGGGGGGGGGGTAGACCCCCATGATATCTTCAGAACCAATGATCGCAGCGGGACGCGCAAAAGGGCATTCGAAAGCACTCAATCAGAAAAACCTAACGCACACTTAAAAAAATAAATTAAGGTCACATGTCAGGTAACGGTCAAGTCAAACGACAAAATCGAGGTATTTGAGTTTATGGACAATACTTGCCATCTATGTTCTTCGATTGCGCCTATGATCACCCAACGTGCTGTCAAAGGTATGATAGATATCCCACATGAGCTAAAGTGAGATTGTTGGAAAAGATCAAGGTCAAGGTCAGGTCACAAAAGGTCACTACACACAAAATATCTACGAAAGTCATGCAGCACATGTTTTATGGATACTTTTACGCGTAAAATTGGATAGTGATAGTCATTTTACTACATGACTTCATTTACGTGAAGTTAGTGTCAAGTTCAGGTCAAGTTCAAGTCACTGAAAGTCAAAATTTGAAATTGGTAAATCTAAATGAAAAAGCATGTTACTATATCAGTTTTCTCTCTAAAAAAAATACAGTGCTGGCATTTATTTGTCTGTATCTGGTCAATAAAAGTCAAAAAACGCAATTTCAAAATATGACGTCATGATTTATCCATATTTTATATGCCATGTCAGTCAATATATATATCGTTTTAAAATTTGGTATACTAATTGCCCATATGTCGTTATCTGACATGTATTCCGTTTTTTAATATCTTCAAAAATGGTAATTTTGTGGGCATTTTAAAAACAACTTCTTCTTTTTATTTGTTGGATTCAAAAATCAACATTTTCAAAATTTGAGATAGCTGGCTTGTAGCCTGTACAATTGTCTACCTTTAAGCGTTTTTCTATTGCATTTTTCTTCAAATGTGACATTTGTACGGCTTGACAAAATTTCGCTGATTTTGTGTCAAAATCGTGTTTAGTGACGTCCCTAAATTCACTATATCTCGAAAAACTTTGGCCGAAATTGCTTTATTTTTGCACAAAATGTGTCAAAATGATGCAAGGAGAGGTACTGAAAGTTTGGCGTCGATATCTGCATTAGTTGTTGAGATATTTATAATATTCCTAAAGAGGGGGGGGGGGGGGCTAAAGAAGACCCCAGTGACTCGCGGGTTAACTATCGCCCGTGTAGCGTCCGATCAGTGCGTGACCGTGCAAGGGGGAGGGTACAACCCCCTAGCATTTCGCCCCTAATTTGGATAGAGCTTCGACTCAAAAACGAGCGTGTTGCTTGTCACGGGAGGAAGCCATTGGTACCCGATTTTAAGGTCCTAGGTCATTAGGTGACTTCTGAGGTCATGTCAATGACCCAAAATTCAACCAAATTGTAAATGCTTATACATTGAATTCAATCGAGCAAGAATCGCGAATGAACATATAATTATGCTAAATGGGTGCCAAATTTGAAATCAGCGTCACAAAATGTCCTAGAAACTGACAAATTCCAAAAAGGTCATGTCAGGTCATGTCAGGTCAGTGAGGTCAGTGACCTTGGTTGACCTGTTGGGGCGCATGACCCCACTGGAACATATAATTATGTAAAATGGATCCCATATTTGAAATCAGGGTCACAAAATGTCATAGAAACTGCCAGAAGGCAACAAAGTAATATGAGGTCATTGGAGGTCAGTGACAACGGTTGACCTCTGAAAAGGTCAATCGAGGTCACAATCTCAATGGAAACCACAACTGTCACCTGGAAACACCTGTGCATATGCTTCCTGAACAACACACACAATGAAACTGCACAAGTTACAAGGATCAATACTACGGGACGCCAGTTGCGCTTGACATGACCTTGACAAACAATTCAAAGGCACGAGTCATGTGACCTACTACTTAAAAAAATCAAAATATGTGTAAAATTGTTCACAAGTAGGGTACTCAAAGTTTCATTGCAATCGGTTGATATTTACGCATGTTATTCCCGAACAACCGAAGGGGGTGGCATCAACCCTCCCCCCCCCCCCCCCTGCACTGGCGAGGGTTAAAGTGTCACCTTGATAACGACATTGTGTGTTAAGATATCGCGAAAATTCGTCAGGGGTGGGCAATATCCCCCCCCCCCCCGTCAAGTGCGGATGAACATGTGAAGGGTACGCGGTTCAATCTCGTCCGGCGCCGCGACTTTTTCAGGCATTCTCAAGCATTACAATTTAAGTTCACGCGGAGGACCTTGACACAAAAAGATAATCTTGAGACCAAAAGACCCCCTCGGAAGTTCTTGTAAAATGTGGCTCTCTGTAGAAACTAAACCGACGCCTGTATAGTCTCTGAGAACTTTCCAGAGTATCCGATGTCTTATACTTTGGGCGATGGCTAAGTGTGCTGAGAATCAGAAAGTTCCTCCCTATACAAATTAGACAACGCCAATAGCGTCATAAAATAGGTCCCAGTGTAAAGACAAGGTCGTACCGAATGCCAATATACTTATTATAAATGAATAAAGCGAAGAATATAAAGTAAAATCGAATACTTGACAAGGTAGTAATAATTGTCCACTATACGTAGTCAGTCATGCCATGCCACATACAGAAATTAGTTAATTAGGCATTGCATTATGCATTAAATTCTGGGACTGAGAGTTAATGCATGATATGTGCATAACAAGAGAAAAACAAGGGATCGCAGAGCTTTTATGTCACGTTTTTTTACAGAAGCGTTTCACTTGTGAACTATTTGCGGCAATTATGGTAGAACAGGCATGTTAGAAACATTATAGATACTTTAATTTGTTTTTGCTGAGTTTATTTTATGTAGCTTATTTAAAAACTAATGCCTTGCATAAGCTTTGCAAGATATTGTTGCACAACAATTGGCGAAATGCTTCGGCTGACTTTGGTTACTTCTCGACACTGCGGGATTACGAATTGTTTGCGCTCTAGCTAATCTAAATCAAATGTAAATTTTAGTGTGTCATTTTTTAGAATCTGATTCAGGAACACAACAGAAGCAGCCATGCTTCAGATGATTATCCAAAGTATCCTGAAGTCGCTCTCTGGTATGAGCTGTGTTGCGGTGATTCTGGCGGATGCGTCGGCATTGAGCGGCATCTTCATGGGCTATAACATTGTCAAGTCGACACAGTTGACGGACCCCATCATGACTGTGATCTTCGGGAGTCTCTTGCTGACCGCTACATTCATCGACATCTTCAACCAAGCCATCGGGCTCATTTTTGCTCTATGCTGCGAAATGAAGTGGATACTTCGACTGTACATGGGATTGACACTAACTGTACTCGTCATAAGATGCTCTATTGTATGTAAGCCGCCGGTAAGTTCAGATAATGATTGATATTGAGGATTGGATCTGTATTGTGGGCTATTCAAAATCGAAATGGCAATTGATAAAATTGCTTTATAGAACTATTAGAACCGGTATATGACTGGTAGGTACTGGTACCATGGTATAGGACAGGTATACCGGCATATGGCAAGGGAGCTGCTCAATCCAACGCCATACACAAGTATACCAGTCAACAACGGCTACACAACTCGTCATACTAACACATGGTGCTTGATCCCCACTGGCGATGAATAATGTGCTTAACCCTATTTGTAACAGGCTCCTGGCTACCCCTATTTGTAACAGGAGGGGGGGGGGCGGATTCCGCTCCCCCCCCCCCCCCCCCCCCGGAGATCTCGAGATCTACCCGTCCGATTTACAAAAATGAAACAGTGTTTGCTTCCCCTCAACACGATCTACATTTCAAATAATACAAAAAACCAAATTTTGGATAGGGGGGCAACAGGGGGGTAAAAACTACAAATTTTAGTGGTATTTTTGATTCAACATAGCTTTCATGTTTATCGACCGATTTTAACACAACCAATAGGAATCGATAGAGATTGAATTGGAAATTAATATATGATGGTGCCGTTTGAAAATTCAGAAATCATAGGCGTGTGCAGGTCACTAAATATGGGGGTGAAGTAAATGCGTAATAAAATCATTTTTTATGTGTGTTTTTTTATAAATGAAATGGTATGTGATTGTGACAATAGAAAAAACTGTTATAAATCATATTTTTTTGCCATAGGCGGTACCAGGTTAGTGAAAAAGGGAGGTAAAATTGGAGAGAAAAAATATTAACCCCAGACAAGTTGCTACCCAGCACGATAAATATGTTACTGATCGTAGATAGTTCCTTTTTGCATGTCGTACTTCATCATAGGCGTATCCAGGATCCACACTGGGACGGCACAAGACCTTTTGATAAGTATATTATCCGCTATTATGATACTAACTAGTCAACAGTGACTATTTCACTACAACTTCAATTAATATTGCTTACCCCCCTTTTTACCCTACCTGGACTCGCCTATTATCTTATAATCGTTCGTAGAGTAGCCTGTGGTGCGTGTTGCATTCGAAAACTGCAGTATGTTATGTCAGTGTACGCCCATGCCTCTCAGTTTCCTTGCAATAATATGACCCCCTTTCTTCCATTCCTGAGCGCGCTTCTGCCAAAAATGACTTTATTCTCTTTTCTGGCCTCATATGTGCATATATCATTATAAGCTAAACGTCTATTGCGCCGTTATCGCTGGCATATCGTCATCACCATGCCAGTCACCCCCCTTTTCATGTGCCTGAACACGCCCCTGAAACTCTATATGTAATAAATTATGCAAATAATTGAAGTAGAAGCTATCTTTTACATCTTGATAGCTATAAATGTCCCTTAAATCGCTCTATTGGCGTCCCGCCAAACCTTGAATACTTCCTGGAACCCCCCCCCCCCCCTTTTTCAAGCCCCTGAAACCGCCTCTGCCATGCAATTTTTATGATATTTCATTAACATCAACTAATTTGCACTTGTTGCAATCACCGTAAACCGATGTAACGCTTTCATACTTGAGGCAGCTGGGAAGAAACCCGTGAAGGTCGCATTTCCGTATTATCGCCAAATGTCGCCTCCGAACCCACCCAAAACTGTGTCTTGGAACCGCCTCTGTTCAGGTTAAGAACTCAAAATTTTGACTCCAAATGCGGTATTCAATTCTATGAAAAGTCCCAAAATTTCATGGGCCTGCTCTCAGCCGTTCTGGAGATATCTGCGAAAAATATGAGGGGGGGCGGAATCCGCCCCCCCCCCCCCTGTTACAAATAGGGTTAAATGTGGGCACGGGTTTTCAAGACAAGAGATGAGACACCAATTTGTGCGCTCATCAATTCATTTTTGGTATACCATACGTGATGCATAAACTAGTTGTTCATCTAATGTGGTCTCAGGGCACCTGCTCGTAAAGCATCACAATGTTTACCAAACAATATGCATTCACACAGCCGACAATCAAGGGTGTTATTTGCCTGACCATGAGACTGTTGGGTTGGTGCTGTCTCGCCCAGGTAGCCGGCCTGAAGACCGCACCGTTCCTGGGTCGAGCATGGAGCGCGTCCAACACGCCGTACGGCCAGATGGACCACGACATCATCAAGTTCTACAGCCAGTCACCGATCCAGGCGCGCCATGGCTCCCTCTACACGTTCGAGATGAAGCTGCACTGCTGCGGAGTGAATGCCCCCGAGGATTACAGCGCCAAGTTCGCCAAGCCGCCCAGCTGCCGTCCGGGCCCGGCCGAGCTGCCTGAGGTGGGTGGTAACATCACAGTCCCCAGCGGCACGGCCTCCGACACCTCCAGCGGCCTGGCGCCGGGCTCAGCCGGGCACAGTGGCACGACCGTGCCGGCTGGTG
This sequence comes from Chirona hameri, assembly GCA_036785665.1. Taxonomy (NCBI): domain Eukaryota; kingdom Metazoa; phylum Arthropoda; class Thecostraca; order Balanomorpha; family Balanidae; genus Chirona; species Chirona hameri. The sequence continues at coordinate 53,778 of JAXIVJ010008152.1, forward strand.
GAGGCACCACCGTTCCGCCAGTGACGGCAGCAGACGCCGGCAGTGGCACGGTGAACGGCTCGACCGGGGCCAGGAACGGCTCGTCCGCCGGCGGCGGGACCACCCTGGTCGCCGCCGGCAAACACGTGTTCCGGACCGGATGTCGGACGCGGGTCTGGGCCATCTGGGAGGGATCCAAGATCGCGTTCGACGCCACCGTGTCGGCCATCACCTTCACCATCATCACCGTGCTGCTGACGGTGGCCTGGTGCGAGTTCTGGGGGGAGGGCCTCCTCACCGGCATCCAGTGCTGCCCGGAGAATCGCGCCCCGAAGGCCGCACCACCGACATCGTGAGAGGCAGCAGCCGAGTCGTAGTGACACGCAAATGCCAGTGCGTTTTTTGTTTGTTTTGTTTGTTTTTTGTCACAATGTCTCTAGTAAGTACGAGAGCAACAAGGTACTGTCCTCTTTAAAGCAGACCACTTTAGCTTCCAGCTAAATAAAAGCACACATCATGCACACATCTTCAAATGTTACGATTAGATGGCACCGTCTTCTAAACTAGATCCCCAGTTTAACCAGAATAGTGAAGGAGAATCAATCAGAACACAAGCTGCTTACACAGTTCAAGACTGGCTAGTGAAGCCAGTGGATCTTTGAAAATGAACATTGTGCAGATGCGCATGGATTCTACATCTCTTTCGCTGTAGATATATTGAACTAGTACAATGCAAGACCAAAATAAAATGTGCCGGGTACATCACAGCTGAAAGAGGAGGGAGAGAAAGGGACGGAAGGGTACTAATGCAGATTGTTTTCATACAAGTTCCGGAAGGAAGGAGCGGTGCCAGCACATTGATAAACACGTCGCAGCTCCAGTTGTCCCTACAGGCTGCAGCTGTCTCGCAAATCTCCCGAGAAGCGATGCCGCCCCCCGGTCTCATAACTCAACAAAGTTGGCGCAAGAAAAGACGTGAGTTCAAAACTGGTGGCGAAAACGTTCAAACTTTTCAGCCTGGCCTGTAACGTCCAGAGATCGGAAAGCACATGCTGATAGTGAATGATAAAGAAAAGTAAAAACGAACTTGAGTTGTATTAGCAATCACGGTGCTAACTGCTGTCAACCCCATTATTGATGTAGGTTATGTATTTACATACTGTGTTATGTTCCTCTCATTGAGCTTGCCCAGTTCAATTTCAACCAATATATTGCATCAATCAATTCCCATTCGCGATGAAAACAACTAAGTACGATACTATAATAGTTATCAGCTGGAAAACCTGTTTAAAGCCAGCATGCCCAAAACGTTTCCTTATCTTATCTCATTGTTGTTATCTTGTCTTATTGTTGTTCCCAGCCCATGTCAACGACCTGCCTGACCAGCAGCAGAGCTGCTCCATGATGTTTGCCGATGCCACGAAAGTATACAGAAGGGTGTTGGACCATAGTGATCAAGAAGCTTTGCAAGATGACCTGGACAAGCTTGGACTGTGGTCTGCAAAATGGCAACTGCCCTTCAATGCACGAAAATGCAAGGTTGGGGCAGCGATTGGGGCAGCGAAACCCAAAATTTGCATACAACATTGCAGGAGCAGAGCTTAACCCTATTTGTAACAGGGGGGGGGGGGCGGATTCCGCCCCCCCCTCATGTTTTTCGCAGATATCTCCAGAACGGCTGGGAGCAGGCCCATGAAATTTTGGGACTTTTCATAGAATTGAATACCGCATTTGGAGTCAAAATTTTGAGTTCTTAACCTGAACAGAGGCGGTTCCAGGGTACAGTTTTGGGTGGGTTCGGAGGCGATATTTGGCGATAATACGGAAATGCGGTCTTCACGGTTTCTTCATAACTGCCTCAAGTATGAAGGAGTTACATCGGTTCACGGTGATTGCAACAAGTGAACATTAGTTGATGTTAATGAAATATCATTAAAATGTCATGGCAGAGGCGGTTTCAGGGGCTTGAAAAGGGGGGGGGGGGTTTCCAGGAAGTATTCAATGCTTGGCGGGAAGCAAATAGAGCAATGTAAGGGGCATTTATAGTTATCAAGATGTAAAAGATAGCTTCTGCTTCCATTATTTGCATAATTTATTACATATAGAGTTTCAGGGGCGTGTTCAGGCACATGAAAAGGGGGGGTGACTGGCTTGGTGATACGATATGCCAGCGATAACGGCGCAATAGACGGTTAGCTTATAATTATATATGCACATATGAGGCCAGGAAAGAGAACAGTCATTTTTTTGCAGAGGCGCGCTCAGGAATGGAAGAAAGGGGGTCATATTATTGCTAGGGAACTAAGAGGCATGGGCGTACAATGACATAACATACTGTAGTTTTCGAATGAAACACGCACCACAGGCTACTATACGAACGATTATAAGATAATAGGCGAGTCCAGGTAGGGTAAAAGGTGGGTAAGCAATGTTAATTGAAGTTGTAAGTGAAATAGTCACTGTTGACTAGTTAGTATCATAATGGCGGATAATATACTTATAAAAAGATATTGAGCCGCCCCAGTTTAGATCCTGGATACGCCTATGATGAAGTACAACATGCAAAAAGGAACTATCTACGATCAGTAACACATTTATAGTGCTGGGTAGCAACTTGTCTGCGGTTAATATTTTTCCCAATTTTACCCCCCTTTTTCACTAACCTGGTACCGCCTATGGGAAAAACATGATTTTTAACTGTTTTGTCTAATGTCACAATCACATACCATTTCATTTATTAAAAAAACATAAAAAATTGTTTGACCAGAGCCTTAGGTCTACTAAAAGCGACTTTTGCCAGACTTACTATCAAGACACTATCCATGTTATTCGAGGCATTTGTTCGTCCACATCTAGCGTGTGGCAACTGTGTTTGGGGACCTATGCTGTGTGGGGACAAGGATGCTGTATAACGTGTTTAGAAGCGTGCAACCAAGCTAGTGACTGAGATACGGCATCTTAGCTATGAAGAGCGCCTGAACAAAATGCACCTCTCAAGCATGTATTACAGAAGATGCAGGGGAGATATGATCTTCGTCTACAAATAGTTACCCACAATCTAAATGTAATTACTGAATATTTGTTTCAAGATGGAAAACTCTGGTCGAACTCGTGGCCACCCTCTGAAGATTTAGCAGCCTCATGTTCGTACACAACTGAGACAGAACTCCTTTTGCATCAGAGTGGTGCCTCTATGGAACAGCCTACCAACTGATGTGGTCA
>JAXIVJ010008153.1:0-56977 GCA_036785665.1 Chirona hameri
GTTATGTATCATTGAATGCAGCTCGACGAGGCAAATATAATGCTGTTGGGTTAAGCTCTCTAGTACAATTACGTGCAAAGTTATTACCAAAGACGTGCTGGTGACCATTATTTTTCATACACAAATTTAATATAATATTTTGTGAAAAAAACATATCTCCAATTTTTTACCATCGAAGACTTATGTATCGAAGTCGATTCTGGCATGGAAAAGAAATCCGAATTTGAAAATGGCTACATTATAAAATCACGTGATTTTACCTAATATCACGTGTTGAAATTCCAAAATTTTGGAGATAATTGTTTTTTTTTATATCATATTAATCTATGGTTAATGACGGTTCTGATGATATATAATATATAGGTTTGTATGACTCGCATGATTGAGATGCGAGTTATTTCCCGCTGAAAATTAGAGCTTTGCGCGACATCAAAAAGATGCCTGAGGCTATAACTCGAAACCCATTCGACGGACGGGGCTGAAAATTGCACAGCGTAAATCTACGGCCCAGATAACCTCCGACACGTAGTTTTATCGAAATAAGAGATGTAGGGTGTTATGGCTTGGTCGAGATCTGTCATGGAATGCCCCAGTAGCAGCATGACAGGAAATCAAGAGGTTGAGGTACATATGTAATGATACCAGCCTAATGTTCTTCCCTGTTGATTATTCGAAGTAAAAACAACTTAAATATCACGGTGTTAGAGGTTTGAAACACTGTACCTTCGCCGCGCAACAGAATCAACAATGAACAAACAACAGAATCAACAGTGCGTGTTTCGTAGCATCTGGCAGCACAAAGATAAAGAGATTCCATTTTCTTAAAAACAAATACTATGACATTTTTTCCCCCTATGGTAAAATACATCCTGTCTTTCGGTTTGCAGCATCCACTTCGCGCAGCTGCGCGAAGACTGTGTTTGAGCCTTTAATATGTGAACTATAATTTTACAATAGCAGAGTGTTTGCCAACTGATACAGTACCTGTACCCGATCAAGATAGGATATCGTAAGTATCATCATGCATCCAGATCGCATTCAGAGTGGATGGGCGATATAATGGGGGCGATATAATGGGGGTGCTAAAATCACAGGTACTTAAGTCCTAATATAATACGAAGTTGAAAATAAAATCAATCATAAGACTGTGCTGTTTTTTCTCGGCTGTTTCTCCATTTCAGTATCGTAGACGGGTCTTATACCGTGTCTGCAGTTACTTTAACAAACTTCTCTGAACGAATTCAGCCACACGGACTAGAGTATTTGGGTCGAGGCGATGTTGAAAAAGATGCCAGCAAACAAGGGATTGACTCGACAACTTGGGAAAACATTTAGCATCGCGCCTTTCGGAAGTAGCGCCACTTTGTCAAATCAATGTAGTGGATCACTGTGACAAAGATGGTAAGGAGAGCCAGTACATTTGTAATGTCCGCTTAAAATGAAACAATATATTCGATAGTTTACAAATGACAGCAACCAGGGGTGTAGGATCCTATTCAGTTGAGGGGGCTTCAGCCCCCCCCCCCCCAAACTTCGACAAGGAAGTGGGTCAAATCCGGGAAAAAATCTGTATTTTTGTTAATTTTGATGGTATTTTAAGCGATTTTCCCAGCTCAGCCCACAAACTTTTTTGGAGAAGTTACACCCCTGACAACACCCCTAGTATCAAAACGATTGCGACATACAGGTTCTTTTCGGCTATAAGACATACGCCAGACGGAAGCTAACCAGGGCACCTCGCACAGACAGCTCTTACTCAGTTATAATTAAATTTATGTTAAAGTTCAGCAGTCTTAATTAAAGGGACTGTCCCACCTTCCCAAAAGTTGTCAAATGTACGCCGCTTGTGGTGCAAAATATGAAGTAATTGCTGCCGAACACGACTATGACATTTGTTTATAGCAAACAGTGCTCAATTTCATAAAAAAGTTAAGTTTTAATATTTGGGTTGATGACGTCATATTGAGCTCTAGAAAGCTACACAGAAATCCTTTACGCTGCCAAAGTATGGGCACAATTGTTTCGAGACAATTCTGGCGCTTTAAATACAAACAAACCAATTACCAAACCATTGAAACGTAGCAAATATATCCAAGGTTCACCCTAAAACAAGTCGACTATCATTACCAGTTGGGTAAAGAGAGACGACGCTGTCGGTTTAGAGGCCCTATTCAAATACACATGGGCCTTATTTTTTACAGATGTCAAAATCAAACTCGAATATATTTTGTATTAGATCACTGTGGTTGTTTTAACTGCTACCATACTTAATTTCAATGCCAAGCCATCACAATGGTTATCTCAACTCAAATATAATGTTAAGATGGGATAGTCCCTTTAACCCTCGCCCTACGGGAGCTGTTTTCACCTTCGCCCTACGGGGGGGGGGGGCTGACAGCCCCCCCTGTTAACTTCCAAACCAAGCAACTTAGACCAATGCGATAAGAACCAGCATGTTGCCTGTCATGAGAGGAATCTAAGAATATGCGATTTTTTGGTTTCAGGTCAACGGGTGACCTTCCAGGTTAAGTGGATGACCTCGGATTTACCACGTCCAGAACAGCGATTTTGCTCTTCAGAAAACCTCAAAATTAGAAATTGATAAATGTAAATAAAAAGGCATGTTCCTAGACCAGTTTTGGCTCAGAAATACAGAAAAGGTAATTATTTGTTCGTATCTTGTCAAAAAAGTCAAAAAAAGTAATACAAAATGACGTCATGATTTTCTTACACGTAGGGAGCATCACTCAGTCAAAAATGAAGATATTGCTTTGCAATTTGGTATGGGCATTGTCCATACTCAGTTCTCTTACATACATTCCGGTTTGTCTAACATCTTTGACAATTTTGATTTTGTGGGGATGAAAAAACCTTTTTTTCATTTTAGGGGTCAAAAACGCAAAATTTTGACAATCTGAGATTTAAATTTGAAAGAGAATGCCATTTTGCATCTTTGGTGAATTGCGTTTGCAATTTCCTTTAAAACTCTGTTTTGCACCATTTTTCAAATATTTATCGTTTTTCCACCAACATGACGTCATCAAAACATGATTATCTCCCAAACTATTTAACCAATTTCAATTAAATTTGTACAGCCTGCGTATAATTGTTGTAAACTCAGCTACCTAAAATTTCAGCAAGATACGTCGTATGTGTAAACAGTTATTCAAGACAAACCTCAGGGGGGGCTGTCAGCCCCCCCCCCCGTAGGGCGAGGGTTAAGTGATTCTAACTTTGAAATATCCCAACACATAAAAGCTAAGCATGATTGACGCTGATATTAACAATTCATCGGTTTTGTCTTTGATTCCAAATACAACCTTCGGTTGTAAACGTTGTAAACTGTGGTCGTTAACCGTTAAGAATCGGTTAGCTAAGCAAGTTCTGCCGTAAAACTTATTTTCAACTAGATCAATTATTTTGCTTAAAAAATAGCCGTCCCTGTCGTGCTGCAATGCAGCCTTACATCGCTACTGGCCTTGTCATTTTGATCGCGTTAAAGGGAACAGTTCACCTTGTCAATGAGGTTTTTAGTTGATATATCCAAGCTTTTCTACATGCTCGGAAATTGACTTGAGAAGCTTTCACATCTTCATAGAAACCCCTTAATGAATTACAATTGGCTTTCCGGAGTCCTAGAAGCCGGAACGAGTATCCAACGTGACTCCCATCGCTGATTGGCTGATTTGACGTATGATTATGACGTAACGATGACGTATGGCTTGGGAAATAAGTATTATAAACATTGCAATATATAGCGCTGGACAAGAACATGCTGTTCAGTACCTTATTCACTTCATTGCACGAATGCATTTTGAGATATATCGTGATTGTTGCTAAAATCGTCTGTAAACACTTTTCTTGGCAATATTCTTAGTGAAATTATACGTCACGCGCGTCCAGATGTCGTCACGATGACATTGCGTGCTTCTTAGCAATCTGATTTCGCATTAATTCACTTCATTCAGAGGAAATAATCTGAATTGGAACCAAATAACTGACATTATAATTAGTTTTTCCCGCGTCCATATATATTTGTATGGCTTACTAGTAACATGATCACTCATTTTCTTCTCCCAATTCTCCTCTCCTCTCCTCTTCTCTCAATCATCTCTGAACTTTTTTAACTTTTATAAAGGTGAACAGTTTCCTTTAAACCCAACTGTCTTTCATATACATATCAAGATAATTCATGATTTCCAAAAGCAAACAAAAGCTAATATTTGAGATAATAATTAATGTTTTCGAGATCAGGACATTTCCACTCCCAAAACAAACATTTGTTTTCCCTTTGTAACCATATAACGTGAATTTGCATACAAATATAATGTTAATATTTAACCCTTTCAAGACATCGTAGTTATTTCAAAACTGTATTTTCTGTGCACAATTCATCGAGCACTGGACGAATGTTTCCCGAAGGTCACTACTACTAACGCTGTGACTAGGACATTCAACACGAAACGTATCGGCGAGCAAACAAATGTACAAAGCCCGCGACAAATAAGTGCGCATCGAATTTCATATAAAACACAACGAATGCTAACCAGCATAACATAATGCTCAGCGTAGTTGACCCTTAGCTATATAAGACGTGCTTGAATCCAGATACCCGTAGCATACATGTAGTATTTAACGTGATAATTTAACCCCAACTCGGTCTACCGTGGCCAGACCAGCGTCCATGGGACCGCCTCACCTCTGCATCATGTTGTCTGTAGCGGCGAGCGGGTCCGCCGCGTCCGCCGCGTCTCAGCCGCTCCCCCGACTGTCAGCCGCCTTCCCTGGTCACCGCCGGTCGCTCGTCCCACCTCCCCTGCCTGCCCCGGTCACAGGTCCTCAGCCCCCGACAGTGGCACGCACACAGACACATTGACCGGCGAGCACTCACCACACAGACACACTGACCGGCGAACACTCACCACACATACACACTGACAGGCGAGCACTCACCACACAGACACACTGACCGGCGAGCACTCACCACACAGACACACTGACCGGCGAGCACTCACCACACTGACACACTGACCGGCGAGCACTCACCACACAGACACACTGACCGGCGAGCACTCACCACACAGACACACTGACCGGCGAGCACTCACCACACAGACACACTGACCGGCGAGCACTCACCACACAGACACACTGACCGGCGAGCACTCACCACACTGACCGGCGAGCACTCACCACACAGACACACTGACCGGCGAACACTCACCACACATACACACTGACCGGCGAGCACTCACCACACAGACACACTGACCGGCGAGCACTCACCACACAGACACACTGACCGGCGAGCACTCACCACACAGACACACTGACCGGCGAGCACTCACCGCACTGACACACTGATCGGCGAGCACTCACCACACAGACACACTGACCGGCGAGCACTCACCACACTGACCGGCGAGCACTCACCACACAGACACACTGACCGGCGAGCACTCACCACACTGACCGGCGAGCACTCACCACACAGACACACTGACCGGCGAACACTCACCACACAGACACACTGACCGGCGAGCACTCACCACACAGACACACTGACCGGCGAGCACCTACTACACAGACACACTGACCGGCGAGCACTCGCCACACAGACACACTGACCGGCGAACACTCACCACACAGACACACTGACCGGCGAGCACTCACCACACAGACACACTGACCGGCGAGCACTCACCACACAGACACACAGACCGGCGAGCACTCACCACACATACACACTGACCGGCGAGCACTCACCACACAGACACACTGACCGGCGAGCACTCACCACACAGATACACTGACCGGCGAGCACTCACCACACAGACACACTGACCGGCGAGCACTCACCACACAGACACACTGACCGGCGAGCACTCACCACACAGACACACAGACCGGCGAGCACTCACCACACATACACACTGACCGGCGAGCACTCACCACACAGACACACAGACCGGCGAGCACTCACCACACATACACACTGACCGGCGAGCACTCACCACACAGACACACTGACCGGCGATCACTCACCACACAGACACACTGACCGGCGAACACTCACCACAGACACACTGACCGGCGAACACTCACCACACAGACACACTGACCGGCGAGCACTCACCGCACTGACACACTGATCGGCGAGCACACACCACACTGACCGGCGAGCACTCACCACACAGACACACTGACCGGCGAGCACTCACCACACAGACACACTGACCGGCGAGCACTCACCACACAGACACACTGACCGGCGAGCACTCACCACACTGACCGGCGAGCACTCACCACACATACACACTGACCGGCGAGCACTCACCACACAGACATACTGACCGGCGAGCACTCACCACACAGACACACTGACCGGCGAACACTCACCACACAGACACACTGACCGGCGAGCACTCACCACACTGACACACTGACCGGCGATCACTCACCACACAGACACACTGACCGGCGAGCACTCACCACACAGACACACTGACCGGCGAGCACTCACCACACAGACCGGCGAGCACTCACCACACAAACACACTGACCGGCGAGCACTCACCACACATATCGGCGAGCACTCACCACACAGACACACTGACCGGCGAACACTCACCACACAACCACACTGACCGGCGAACACTCACCACACAGACACACTGACCGGCGAGCACTCACCACACAGACACACTGACCAGCGAGCACTCACCGCACTCACCACACTGACACACTGACCGGCGAGCACTCACCACACAGACACACTGACCGGCGAACACTCACCACACAGACACACTGACCGGCGAGCACACACCACACAGCCACACTGACCGGCGAACACTCACCACACAGACACACTGACCGGCGAACACTCACCACACAGACACACTGACCGGCGAGCACTCACCACACAGACACACTGACCGGCGAGCACACACCACACATGCACACTGACCGGCGAGCACTCATCACACAGACACACTGACCGGCGAACACTCACCACACAGACACACTGACCGGCGAGCACACACCACACATGCACACTGACCGGCGAACACTCACCACACAGACACACTGACCGGCGAGCACACACCACACAGACACACTGACCGGCGAGCACTCACCACACATACACACTGACCGGCGAGCACTCACCACACAGACACACTGACCGGCGAGCACTCACCACACAGACACACTGACCGGCGAGCACACACCACACAGACACACTGACCGGCGAGCACTCACCACACATACACACTGACCGGCGAACACTCACCACACAGACACACTGACCGGCGAGCACTCACCACACAGACACACTGACCGGCGAACACTCACCACACAGACACACTGACCGGCGAGCACTCACCACACATACACACTGACCGGCGAGCACTCACCACACAGACACACTGACCGGCGAGCACTCACCACACCCGGTCGGCCCCGGCGCAGATACCTGCTCCCGTGTGTGTGGACCAACACTGCCGATAACGACAGATAGCGGCCGCAGTGGTCAGTCGGAGCCTCTGGCCGCACCACCCGTGTCCCGGGGATAGCAGGGTGGGCTGTATAACAGTGGTCAGTCGGAGCCTCTGGCCGCACCACCCGTGTCCCGGGGATAGCAGGCTGTATAACAGTGGTCAGTCGGAGCCTCTGGCCGCACCACCCGTGTCCCGGGGATAGCAGGCTGTATAACAGTGGTCAGTCGGAGCCTCTGCCCGCACCACCCGTGTCCCGGGGATAGCAGGGTGGGCTGTATAACAGTGGTCAGTCGGAGCCTCTGTCCGCACCACCCGTATCCTGGGGATAGCAGGGCAGGCTGTATAACAGTGGCCAGTCGGAGCCTCTGGCCGCACCACCCGTGTCCCGGGGATAGCAGGGTGGGCTGTATAACAGTGGTCAGTCGGAGCCTCTGGCCGCACCACCCGTGTCCCGGGGATAGCAGGGTGGGCTGTATAACAGTGGTCAGTCGGAGCCTCTGGCCGCACCACCCGTGTCCCGGGGATAGCAGGCTGTATAACAGTGGTCAGTCGGAGCCTCTGCCCGCACCACCCGTGTCCCGGGGATAGTAGGCTGTATAACAGTGGTCAGTCGGAGCCTCTGCCCGCACCACCCGTGTCCCGGGGATAGTAGGGTGTATAACAGTGGTCAGTCGGAGCCTCTGGCCGCACCACCCGTGTCCCGGGGATAGCAGGGTGGGCTGTATAACAGTGGTCAGTCGGAGCCTCTGCCCGCACCACCCGTGTCCCGGGGATAGTAGGGTGTATAACAGTGGGCAGTCGGAGCCTCTGTCCGCACCACCCGTGTCCCGGGGATAGCAGGGTGGGCTGTATAACAGTGGTCAGTCGGAGCCTCTGCCCGCACCACCCGTGTCCCGGGGATAGCAGGGTGGGCTGTATAACAGTGGCCGGGAGATATAGCAGGCAGTCGGCTATATAGCACACTGGGTCATATGCTAGTGAGTGGCCCGGGGGTACACACAGAGCGGGAAGGAAGGTGCGACTCTGCTGGTACATCTTGTCTGTGCCATGCTCGCCCCCGCAGACAAAGCTCCGTTAGCCTGAGGCTTCAACATTGACCGGGCATTGGCTTCGACCGGGCCGTGATCAACTCCGACAGTAGGCCATAATTCCGAGCCGAACTAGATTGGAGCCGATATTTTGCACGTCGCATGTTCATATAATGATTCCAGACGCAGCTGCCCGACCGTAATTCTGCCGCCGGCGACTGCAGGGCTGTGCAGTCCCGGCGACTGCAGGGCTGTGTGTAGTCCCGGCGACTGCAGGGCTGTGTAGTCCCGGCGACTGCAGGGCTGTGTAGTCCCGGCGACTGCAGGGCTGTGTAGTCCCGGCGACTGCAGGGCTGTGTGTAGTCCCGGCGACTGCAGGGCTGTGTAGTCCCGGCGACTGCAGGGCTGTGTAGTCCCGGCGACTGCAGGGCTGTGTAGTCCCGGCGACTGCAGGGCTGTGTAGTCCCGGCGACTGCAGGGCTGTGTAGTCCCGGCGACTGCAGGGCTGTGTAGTCCCGGCGACTGCAGGGCTGTGTAGTCCCGGCGACTGCAGGGCTGTGTGTAGTCCCGGCGACTGCAGGGCTGTGTGTAGTCCCGGCGACTGCAGGGCTCTGTAGTCCCGGCGACTGCAGGGCTGTGTAGTCCCGGCGACTGCAGGGCTGTGCAGTCCCGGCGACTGCAGGGCTGTGCAGTCCCGGCGACTGCAGGGCTGTGCAGTCCCGGCGACTGCAGGGCTGTGTAGTCCCGGCGACTGCAGGGCTGTGTGTAGTCCCGGCGACTGCAGGGCTGTGTGTAGTCCCGGCGACTGCAGGGCTGTGTAGTCCCGGCGACTGCAGGGCTGTGTAGTCCCGGCGACTGCAGGGCTGTGTGTAGTCCCGGCGACTGCAGGGCTGTGTAGTCCCGGCGACTGCAGGGCTGTGTGTAGTCCCGGCGACTGCAGGGCTGTGTGTAGTCCCGGCGACTGCAGGGCTGTGTAGTCCCGGCGACTGCAGGGCTGTGTAGTCCCGGCGACTGCAGGGCTGTGTAGTCCCGGCGACTGCAGGGCTGTGTGTAGTCCCGGCGACTGCAGGGCTGTGTAGTCCCGGCGACTGCAGGGCTGTGTGTAGTCCCGGCGACTGCAGGGCTGTGTAGTCCCGGCGACTGCAGGGCTCTGTAGTCCCGGCGACTGCAGGGCTGTGTAGTCCCGGCGACTGCAGGGCTGTGCAGTCCCGGCGACTGCAGGGCTGTGTGAAGTCCCGGCGACTGCAGGGCTGTGTAGTCCCGGCGACTGCAGGGCTGTGTGTAGTCCCGGCGACTGCAGGGCTGTGTGTAGTCCCGGCGACTGCAGGGCTCTGTAGTCCCGGCGACTGCAGGGCTGTGTAGTCCCGGCGACTGCAGGGCTGTGCAGTCCCGGCGACTGCAGGGCTGTGCAGTCGGTAAAATTCGACCAGGATACGCGACACAAAGACTGGGCAGATCATCGTTTCTCGACACAGCTGTATTGTGAGGCGGAGGGAACACTAAAAGTAAATAGCGTATAGGAGGTTAGCCGACTGCGGATTATATATGCGAGTAAAACGTAAAGGATTTACTTTTGGCGAAGTATCACCGAGACAGTGAGACATGGATCGCGATGTAACATGAGCCATTCGGCTGCTTAGCGTCTCTCAACGTTGGGGCTTACGGAGCGGTCACCTCACATCATTTTCAACGTCCACCTCCCAAAAGCGCGGGCATCTTTCCCAAAGTAAAATATGAAATCAGTTGGACTAATGTATTCCAAACAGAGGAAGATTCTCAGACAGCTGGGACGCGGCGCACCTCGCATTTGAATAACATCCAAAGAAGGCACGTGTCACAATTGTCGAAAATCGATGCCATAAACTAAAGAGACTCCATGAGGCATCATACAGTCACCAACGTTTAGGCTGACCAGCGGAATTATATTCAGCAAACTTTGTCAAACTGATGACGGCAAATAACAAACTTCGGGGAGGGTCATGGTTCTGTCAAATAAGATAAGATATTTTGCAGATAACTTACTGGAAGAAATACAGAACGGATCAAAACAGGGTACATTTAGCAAAAAGTATGTCATAAACTTCCCAACCTAGCGTCATATCTTCGTTTTATCGTAACTAAAAACAAACTGGCTGTTCACATAGCAAAACCACATACTTTTCAAATTGTTACCAAATGTTTAAAATTGTCCACCAACACCCTCATTAATATTCAAACACAGTTTGATTCACGAAAGCATCTCGATACCACCGCACACCACTCGCTATTCCCATCTCCCGAGTTTCGGCACCAGAAGGGGCGGAACATCGGCCGGTGTTTGACTTCTGTTTCAAGAAAACTAACAACGTCCGAGATTGACCTGAGACTGAGCTGACTGACCCAGGTAGGTATTTCGATCGCATCCCAGACAGCCGGGAGACCAGTCTCCTGAACGTGTGGCAGCGCAGGCCAGTTGGTCTGCCGAGCATGTGACCGTGAGCTACCGCCGAGTGCACGCTAGCCGTAGGAGCTGGCCTTATGCTTCGGCAGGAACTCAAATGAGTCTGGCACCTTTCCCAGCAACATCTCACTGAAAACAGAGACAGGAAAAGAATAAAACACACTCCTGCATTAGGACACACTGAGCAAAACCGAAGCGTATGTCTCAGTCTGATATCCAATCCTCGTCTCTATTATTAATCATGTGCATACTGAGTACAATGTCACTGGGAACATATGCCGTGTGTTACAATGCAGTTGGTCTGCGTCTGTGGTTACCTGATGGTGACCCAGTCGCGGCAGTTTCCGCTGGCCATCAGCGTCTCGAGATCGTCGCGGCCGCGGTAGGCGGGCGGCCGCTCGTTGACGCGCTGTGGCTGCCGCTCCAGCAGGCCGGCCGGGATGTAGCGGTGCAGGAACGACAGCCACTCGAGCAGGAACCGACGCGTCTTCTCCACACCCTGTCAGAGGGGACGGGGAGAGGGCAGGGTTACACACATGACACGAAAGGAGCCCATCGTCAGCTCCACACCCTGTCAGAGGGGACGGGGAGAGGGCAGGGTTACACACATGACACGAAAGGAGCCCATCATCAGCTCCATACCCTGTCAGAGGGGACGGGGAGAGGGCAGGGTTACACACAGGACACGAAAGGAGCCCATCGTCAGCTCCACACCCTGTCAGAGGGGACGGCGGGAGGGCAGAGTTAAACACAGGACACGAAAGGAGCCCATCGTCAGCTCCACACCCTGTCAGAGGGGACGGGGAGAGGGCAGGGTTACACACAGGACACGAAAGGAGCCCATCGTCAGCTCCACACCCTGTCTCAGAGGGGACGGGGATAGGGCAGGGTTACACACAGGACACGAAAGGAGCCCATCGTCAGCTCCACACCCTGCCAGAGGGGACGGGGAGAGGGCAGGGTTACACACACGACACGAAAGGAGCCCATCGTCAGCTCCACACCCTGTCAGAGGGGACGGGGAGAGGGCAGGGACGCGAAAGGAGCCCATCGTCAGTTTCATACCCTGTCAGAGGGGACGGGGATAGGGCAGGGTTACACACATGACACGAAAGGAGCCCATCGTCAGCTCCACACCCTGTCAGAGGGGACGGGGAGAGGGCAGGGACACGAAAGGAACCCATCGTCTTCTCCACATCCTGCCAGAGGGGACCGGGAGAGGGCAGGGACACGAAAGGAGCCCATCGTCAGCTCCACATCCTGTCAGAGGGGACGGGGAGAGGGCAGGGACACGAAGGGAGCCCATCGTCAGCTCCACATCCTGGGAGAGCGAGTTTAGAACATCTCATTACGCGTTATCAGGTCCGAAGCAGACCACTCATTCATCCCGATATTTTTTTTTGCAAGGACTATACTTGTGACTGACTGTACTGTACACTGCAAAACAGAGGCCTGTTCAAGGGGTCTGCGGCCGCCGCGCCTCCCGCGGCCAAAAGGGCGGGCTTAACCCGCCCCGTGCCGGTGCTCGACGCCAACTTCGCCGTGCCGGGGGGGGGGGGTTAGACACCCCCCTCCAACTCGAAAACTAAAAGTGCTAGAAAGACGCAGAAAAGCGTGTTCGAAAGCTCTCGAGAAGCACATTCGAAAGTACTTAATATATTTTTTTCCTAAAGCCAATATTGAGGTCAGCAGAGATCATCAAAGGTCACATTTTCCTGTTTTAGGACATTGCTCCAGAAATTACCATATATCTCAGAAACGATGATAGTTAGAAAGAAACGGAAAAAAGCAAACGCCAGCCAGTGAAATTTGTAATCGCTGAGGTGTCCTCAGATTTGATCTCAGGTCAATATTTGAGGCTCCAGAGGTCAAAAAGAAAAAGATGCAGTTTTTTTGCTAAATCGTTTTTTGCTATTAACTTTTTACTTAATAAAGATAACGGAAAACTCTTTACGCCATTGTGTTTATCTTGTCAAGGCGCTTTGAATGATATATATGGTGACCTTGTTAAGTTAACTTAACAATTTGACCTAAGGTCAAGGTCATGTGGTGACCCAAGTAGGTCATGTTGCATATGGGAAGATGTACCTCGACGAGACAAACACATTGGTGTCGGTTTCACTTCTCTATCGTCATTATGTCGAGAGTTATTGACATACAACTGTTGGTGACCTCGGATGACCTCGGCTGACCCTGTAGGGGTCAGTGAACAAAAATGGCACCTAGGTCATCAAGAATGGCCTATAATAACATGATCCAGAAGGAATTAGACTGATATCTTGCGTATCTTTGGAATAGGAAGCATTTGAATATTTCCCCATTGACTTATAATGGGGAGGTCACGCAATTGACCCGAACTTAGGTCGCTGATATAAACAATTCAAGATAAACAAATTGTAGATACATATGACCTTATAAAATCCTGTAAGTATAAAACCGATCATCTAAAAACTGTGACTGTGGTACGACCACAAGTTTTTTTGGAGGTGGGGTCACGTGACCTGGTCTGGTGACCTGACCTGAGATGACCCGATGTATTTTTTTTTACATAATGTGCGTAATTAATGCCCGAACAGCTGTGTCAAAAAACGGCGGCGCTGCGCGCCGCAGTTTTTTCGCTATCCTCGAAAAACCTGAGGGGGGGTGTCTAAACACCCCCCGGCACGGCGCGGGTTAATCATCAGCCAATCACGAAAGAGCAGATCCGGGAGGAGACTCTACTCTCTGCGGCTCTTGCGGTTGCTCGGGAGCAGCCGCAAAATAACTTCGACATAAATGGCGCGCGTCCGACAAAGGTTGCGCACTGTTGTGTTGATATCGCAGCTCACTAGTGGTTATTTGACCAAAAATGACAACTCGTAGTGACTCGTAAAGTTCATGTAGTTGAGTGGTTTTGGAAAACATTGAGGGTTTCCATGAAATAGCCTATTCGTTGTGAACGCTACACGCATCATTTATCGGACGTCATCAGCGGCCGCAAAAGTGTTCAATGTTGTTCAAATTAAGCTCCGCCTCTTGGTCACGGGAGCCGCGGCGGCCGCAGACCCCTTTCTTTATACTCGCGATATCTTTATACTCGCGAGTGGTGTAATAATTTTATCCCACGCCGCTACGCTAACTAAATCAGAACCTGCAGTGATATATTTTCGCATTCCTAGCTCAGCTTTGTTACTACCAGTAGTATATTGGTGTAATTAAAACAAAATTGCCCATATTTACTAAGAATTGGTCCAAAGTTTACTAAAGTCTCACCCGAAGATTTCACAGCCGTGGATTATCAGATTGATAATCACCATATGGTGATTAAATTCCGAGTTAACTGACGGTCGGTTAAACAATAGTTTTAGCACGTAATTCAATGGCAAAGAGAGCTATCGTCGTGGGATAACAACACACATTGGTCATTCATTACGAGCGAGCGCGAAGCGCTCGCTCGTCTTTCCGTGGTATATTGGAACAAATCTGAATATGAGCGGCCCGGCCCGACCCGTGGCGACGCTTTTGAGAAGCTCATATCTCTGCAACCACACGTCCGATTGACAATCTGACTTCTTTGCTGAGCAGCC
Organism: Chirona hameri; assembly: GCA_036785665.1. Lineage (NCBI taxonomy): Eukaryota > Metazoa > Arthropoda > Thecostraca > Balanomorpha > Balanidae > Chirona > Chirona hameri. Next base: position 14,534 of record JAXIVJ010008153.1, read on the forward strand.
CCATCCAACCTACCCTGTTTGAAACCGGTGCCGACTCATGTGGGTGACTACCACTGCGCGTGGCGCGTGCCGCGTGAGGGGTGTTCAAAAGTGTTTTCCCGCAACAACTCTGCAACGGCTGGCCGATTGTGTGCAAATTTAGTGTGTGGTTAGGGACCCCTCAGCCGCCAATTTTCCACAAGTCAGGGGTCGGGTGCCTCTGCACGTGCGCACCCCTATTTTATATCTCAGGAACGGCTGAACCGATTGCGTTCTAATTTGGTGTGTGGTTAAGGACCTCTCAGCCGTTGCCTTTCCACAAGTCAGGGGTGGAGTGACTCTGCACGTGCGCACGTGCTCACCCCTATTATATACCTCAGGAATGGCTGAGCCGATTGTGTTCAAATTTGGTGTGTGGTTAGGGACCCCCCAATCGCCTCTGGTATTCCACGATGAAGCGACATCTATTCCAGTACGGTTCGACCCCAGAGCTGATATAGATGGCGGTACCTGGTTCGCACTGCCGTGGACTAAATACACGACTGTTACCATAGGCGTAACCAGGGTAATAGAACAACGGGTAGAACAGTAAGGAATGTAACACAAATGAATTAGACAATATATGATTTGTATCGTAATTGTTTTGTATCTTCTAAATTAAAGGTATTTTTTGCTATCAATAACTTGTATTTCCATAGAATATATATTTATTTATTGAATTAAACTTCAGCAAATATACGAAGTAGTAGTCGAAGTAGTGTATATTTCAGTACATGTGGTAGCATTTGGAAGCGGTCATATTAAATTATACTACGAAGTAGTAGTCGAAGTAGTGTATATTTCAGTACCTGTAATAGCATTTGGAAGCGGTCAGCGGTCGTTCAGACATTTTTTAACCCCCAAGCCCATTTGACCCCTTCACGCCCGGAATATCGAAAAATGGTAAATATAAACGCTGTAGCTAAGGCTTGTGGCTATCTGTTCCAGAAGTCGGATTCAAAATATGCACCATAGGTTACGAGCCAGCCTAGTCTGAAAATCATCGATTTAACATGGGAACCCTATGGTGTAGTAGGTTTTTAACGCCCAAACGCCCGAGTACTGCCAACTGTTACTGGTGGGGGCTGGGCGTAACTACCTTCCGGAAGTAGGTGGGGACAGAGGCATTTTGAAGTCGATTCTTTCCATGCAACGCCCATAGGCGTAATGTTAAAATCCGAAAATGTTACTGGGGACTGATCCCCAGTGACCCCAGTGGTGATTACGCGCCTGACTGTTACTGCCGGGCTCCGCTGCGCGCTTGTGCAATTTATCGCTTCACTTTTACGTTGTATCAGGTCGACTTTGCGTTTTCTCACGTTCATAAACATGTTAACTACGTGTTAATATACAGTGCAGACTGCAGGCTCCACTGACCGAAATGAGAAAGTGAATACATTAAAAAGTGCGTAATCGATACGGTAAACCTCAAAATCGAAACGGAAAAGTGAAAAAGTGTAACCAGAAAACGCAGAATCGACACGCAGAAACGAAAAAATGAGAAAGGATAAAAAAGAGAAAATGTTTGATCAGTTTAAAGTTTTTGCACTTTTGAAGTTCGCTGTGCTCATCATGCCACCTTTCAAGTGATTTGTGGCTGTGTTTCAAGCGAATATTTGCAAAGAAGCTATTTGCCGTATTTAAACTACTCCTGCACTCACTCACTCACTCACTCACTCACTCACTCACTCACTCACTCACTCACTCACTCACTCACTCACTCACTCACTCACTCACTCACTCATTTACACACTCACTTACTCATTTACACACTCACTTACTCACTTATTCACTCACTTAACCACTCACTCACTCACTTACTCACTTTTTCACTCACTTACTCACTTACTCACATACTTACTCACTTACTCACTTACTCCCTTATTCACTTACTCACTTACTCCCTCATTCTTTGCTTGCATCTGCATCATATACCCTGCAATGAATGTGATCCTATGTGTGAGGAAATTAACCTGTTTTCATCAAATTTAGCCATTGTTCATTCTTATCATCTGCCATTATTTGGTGTGTACTTCTTGTTTCTTATCATCTGCCATTATTTGGTGTGTACTTGTTTATCATCTGCCATCATTTGGTGTGTACTTCTTGTTTCTTATCATCTGCCATTATTTGGTGTGTACTTGTTTCTTATCATCTGCCATTATTTGGTGTGTACTTCTTGTTTCTTATCATCTGCCATTATTTGGTGTGTACTTCTTGTTTCTTATCATCTGCCATTATTTGGTGTGTACTTGTTTCTTATCATCTGCCATTATTTGGTGTGTACTTCTTGTTTCTTATCATCTGCCATTATTTGGTGTGTACTTGTTTCTTATCATCTGCCATTATTTGGTGTGTACTTCTTGTTTCTTATCATCTGCCATTATTTGGTGTGTACTTCTTGTTTCTTATCATCTGCCATTATTTGGTGTGTACTTCGTGTTTCTTATCATCTGCCATTATTTGGTGTGTACTTGTTTCTTATCATCTGCCATTATTTGGTGTGTACTTCTTGTTTCTTATCATCTGCCATTATTTGGTGTGTACTTCGTGTTTCTTATCATCTGCCATTATTTGGTGTGTACTTGTTTCTTATCATCTGCCATTATTTGGTGTGTACTTCTTGTTTCTTATCATCTGCCATTATTTGGTGTGTACTTGTTTCTTATCATCTGCCATTATTTGGTGTGTACTTCTTGTTTCTCATCATCTGCCATTATTTGGTGTGTACTTCGTGTTTCTTATCATCTGCCATTATTTGGTGTGTACTTCGTGTTTCTTATCATCTGCCATTATTTGGTGTGTACTTGTTTCTTATCATCTGCCATTATTTGGTGAGTACTTCTTGTTTCTTATCATCTGCCATTATTTGGTGTACTTCTTGTTTCTTATCATCTGCCATTATTTGGTGTGTACTTGTTTCTTATCATCTGCCATTATTTGGTGTGTACTTGTTTCTTATCATCTGCCATTATTTGGTGTGTACTTCGTGTTTCTTATCATCTGCCATTATTTGGTGTGTACTTGTTTCTTATCATCTGCCATTATTTGGTGTGTACTTCTTGTTTCTTATCTGCCATTATTTGGTGTGTACTTCTTGTTTCTTATCATCTGCCATTATTTGGTGTGTACTTCTTGTTTCTTATCATCTGCCATTATTTGGTGTGTACTTCGTGTTTCTTATCATCTGTCATTATTTGGTGTGTACTTGTTTCTTATCATCTGCCATTATTTGGTGTGTACTTCTTGTTTCTTATCATCTGCCATTATTTGGTGTGTACTTGTTTCTTATCATCTGCCATTATTTGGTGTGTACTTCTTGTTTCTTATCATCTGCCATTATTTGGTGTGTACTTCTTGTTTCTTATCATCTGCCATTATTTGGTGTGTACTTGTTTCTTATCATCTGCCATTATTTGGTGTGTACTTCTTGTTTCTTATCATCTGCCATTATTTGGTGTGTACTTCGTGTTTCTTATCATCTGCCATTATTTGGTGTGTACTTCGTGTTTCTTATCATCTGCCATTATTTGGTGTGTACTTGTTTCTTATCATCTGCCATTATTTGGTGTGTACTTCTTGTTTCTTATCATCTGCCATTATTTGGTGTACTTCTTGCTTCTTATCATCTGCCATTATTTGGTGTGTACTCGTTTCTTATCATCTGCCATTATTTGGTGTGTACTTGTTTCTTATCATCTGCCATTATTTGGTGTGTACTTCGTGTTTCTTATCATCTGCCATTATTTAGTGTGTACTTGTTTCTTATCATCTGCCATTATTTGGTGTGTACTTCTTGTTTCTTATCATCTGCCATTATTTGGTGTGTACTTCGTGTTTCTTATCATCTGCCATTATTTGGTGTGTACTTGTTTCTTATCATCTGCCATTATTTGGTGTTCTTGTTTCTTATCATCTGCCATTATTTGGTGTGTACTTCTTGTTTCTTATTATCTGCCATTATTTGGTGTGTACTTCGTGTTTCTTATCATCTGCCATTATTTGGTGTGTACTTCGTGTTTCTTATCATCTGCCATTATTTGGTGTGTACTTCTTGTTTCTTATCATCTGCCATTATTTGGTGTGTACTTGTTTCTTATCATCTGCCATTATTTGGTGTGTACTTCTTGTTTCTTATCATCTGCCATTATTTGGTGTGTACTTGTTTCTTATCATCTGCCATTATTTGGTGTGTACTTCTTGTTTCTTATCATCTGCCATTATTTGGTGTGTACTTGTTTCTTATCATCTGCCATTATTTGGTGTGTACTTCTTGTTTCTTATCATCTGCCATTATTTGGTGTGTACTTGTTTCTTATCATCTGCCATTATTTGGTGTGTACTTGTTTCTTATCATCTGCCATTATTTGGTGTGTACTTCTTGTTTCTTATCATCTGCCATTATTTGGTGTACTTCTTGTTTCTTATCATCTGCCATTATTTGGTGTGTACTTGTTTCTTATCATCTGCCATTATTTGGTGTGTACTTCTTGTTTCTTATCATCTGCCATTATTTGGTGTGTACTTCTTGTTTCTTATCATCTGCCATTATTTGGTGTGTACTTGTTTCTTATCATCTGCCATTATTTGGTGTGTACTTCTTGTTTCTTATCATCTGCCATTATTTGGTGTGTACTTGTTTCTATCATCTGCCATTATTTGGTGTGTACTTCTTGTTTCTTATCATCTGCCATTATTTGGTGTACTTCTTGTTTCTTATCATCTGCCATTATTTGGTGTGTACTTGTTTCTTATCATCTGCCATTATTTGGTGTGTACTTCTTGTTTCTTATCATCTGCCATTATTTGGTGTGTACTTGTTTCTTATCATCTGCCATTATTTGGTGTGTACTTCTTGTTTCTTATCATCTGCCATTATTTGGTGTACTTCTTGTTTCTTATCATCTGCCATTATTTGGTGTGTACTTGTTTCTTATCATCTGCCATTATTTGGTGTGTACTTCTTGTTTCTTATCATCTGCCATTATTTGGTGTGTACTTCTTGTTTCTTATCATCTGCCATTATTTGGTGTGTACTTCTTGTTTCTTATCATCTGCCATTATTTGGTGTGTACTTGTTTCTTATCATCTGCCATTATTTGGTGTGTACTTCTTGTTTCTTATCATCTGCCATTATTTGGTGTGTACTTCGTGTTTCTTATCATCTGCCATTATTTGGTGTACTTCTTGTTTCTTATCATCTGCCATTATTTGGTGTGTACTTGTTTCTTATCATCTGCCATTATTTGGTGTGTACTTCTTGTTTCTTATCATCTGCCATTATTTGGTGTACTTCTTGTTTCTTATCATCTGCCATTATTTGGTGTGTACTTGTTTCTTATCATCTGCCGTTATTTGGTGTGTACTTCGTGTTTCTTATCATCTGCCATTATTTGGTGTGTACTTGTTTCTTATCATCTGCCATTATTTGGTGTGTACTTCTTGTTTCTTATCATCTGCCATTATTTGGTGTGTACTTCGTGTTTCTTATCATCTGCCATTATTTGGTGTGTACTTCGTGTTTCTTATCATCTGCCATTATTTGGTGTGTACTTCTTGTTTCTTATCATCTGCCATTATTTGGTGTGTACTTCGTGTTTCTTATCATCTGCCATTATTTGGTGTGTACTTGTTTCTTATCATCTGCCATTATTTGGTGTGTACTTGTTTCTTATCGTCTGCCATTATTTGGTGTGTACTTCTTGTTTCTTATCATCTGCCATTATTTGGTGTGTACTTCGTGTTTCTTATCATCTGCCATTATTTGGTGTGTACTTGTTTCTTATCATCTGCCATTATTTGGTGTGTACTTCTTGTTTCTTATCATCTGCCATTATTTGGTGTGTACTTGTTTCTTATCATCTGCCATTATTTGGTGTGTACTTCTTGTTTCTTATCATCTGCCATTATTTGGTGTGTACTTGTTTCTTATCATCTGCCATTATTTGGTGTGTACTTCTTGTTTCTTATCATCTGCCATTATTTGGTGTGTACTTGTTTCTTATCATCTGCCATTATTTGGTGTGTACTTCTTGTTTCTTATCATCTGCCATTATTTGGTGTGTACTTCGTGTTTCTTATCATCTGCCATTATTTGGTGTGTACTTGTTTCTTATCATCTGCCATTATTTGGTGTGTACTTCTTGTTTCTTATCATCTGCCATTATTTGGTGTGTACTTCGTGTTTCTTATCATCTGTCATTATTTGGTGTGTACTTCTTGTTTCTTATCATCTGCCATTATTTGGTGTACTTCTTGTTTATCATCTGCCATTATTTGGTGTGTACTTGTTTCTTATCATCTGCCATTATTTGGTGTGTACTTCGTGTTTCTTATCATCTGCCATTATTTGGTGTGTACTTCTTGTTTCTTATCATCTGCCATTATTTGGTGTACTTCTTGTTTATCATCTGCCATTATTTGGTGTGTACTTGTTTCTTATCATCTGCCATTATTTGGTGTGTACTTCTTGTTTCTTGTCATCTGCCATTATTTGGCGTGTACTTGTTTCTTATCATCTGCCATTATTTGGTGTGTACTTCTTGTTTCTTGTCATCTGCCGTTATTTGGTGTGTACTTCTTGTTTCTTATCATCTGCCATTATTTGGTGTGTACTTCTTGTTTCTTATCATCTGCCATTATTTGGTGTGTACTTCGTGTTTCTTATCATCTGCCATTATTTGGTGTGTACTTGTTTCTTATCATCTGCCATTATTTGGTGTGTACTTCTTGTTTCTTGTCATCTGCCGTTATTTGGTGTGTACTTCTTGTTTTGACCACATTCATACATGCTTAAAGGTGAACTATTCACTTAACTGCAGAATTGCTTCTCAGATGTGTCTTCTACAATTGCTGTTTGCTGGGATACCCATTCCTCGTCTTTATTAACAACGTTTTTCTGATGATAAAGATACCTACTTAACCCTCGCCCGGGTAGGGGGTGGATGCCATCCCCCCCCCCCCCTCGGTTTTTCTGGAATAACTCGCGTAGTTTCCAACCGATTTCGATGCAACTTTCAGTACCCTACTTTTGAGAGAAAAAAATCCCACTTACTCGGGAAATTTTGGCTTTCTAACCCACATGACCCGTGACCTATGACCTGTTTCTCAATGTCATGTCAGGCGCAACTGGCGTCCCGCAGTATCGATGCTTGTAACTTCTGCAGTTTTCGAGTGTTCGTTGTTCAGGAGCATATGCACAGGTGTTTCCAGGTGACAGTTGTGGTTTCCACTGAGATTGTGACCTCATTGACCTTCAATGACCTCCGATTACTTTGTTGGGCTTCTGGCGGTTTCTAGGACATTTTGTGACGCTGATTTCAAATTTGGGATCCATTTTACATAATTATATGTTCCGCTGGGGTTATGCGCTTCCACAGGTCAAACGAGGTCACTGGCCTCAGATGACCTGAAATTACCTTTTTGAAATTTGACAGTTTTTAGGTCATTTTGTGACGCTGATTACGAATTTAGCACCCATTAAGCATTATGATAAGCTCATTCACGATTCTAGCGCGATAAAATTCAATTTATACGCATTTTCAATTTTGATGACATTTGGGTCATTGACATGACCTCAGAGGTCACCTAATGACCCACGACCTTAAACTCGGGTATCAGCGGCTTCCTCCCGTCACAAGCAACACGCTCGTCTTTGAATCGAAGCACTCAATTAGGGGCGAAACACTAAGGGGGGGGGGGGGGGGGGGAGTCGTACCAACCAGCCCCCACCAGTAACAGTTGGCAGCACTCGGACGTTTGGGTGTTAAAAACCTACTACACCATAGGGTTCCCATGTTAAATCGATGCTTTTCAGACGAGGCTGGCTCGTAACCTATGGTACATATTTTAAATCCGACTTCTGGAACAGATAGCTACAAGCCTTAGCTACGTTTTTACGTTTTTATTTATCATGTTTCGTTATTCCGGGCGTAAAGGGGTTGAATGGGCTTGGGGGTTAAAAATGTCTGAACGACCGCTGACCGCTTCCAAATGCTACTACAGTACTGAAATATACACTACTTCGACTACTACTTCGTAGTAGAATTGAATATGATCGCTTCCAAATGCTACTGCATGTACTGCAAATACACTACTTTGACTACTACTTAGTATATTTGCTGGCGTTTAATTCAATAAATAAAGATGTAATTTATGGAAATAGAAGTTATTAATAGCAAGCAATACCTTTAATTTATAATAGACAAAACAATTAAGATACAAATTATATCTTGTGTAATTCATTTGGGCGTTACATTCCTTACTGTTCTACCCGTTGTTCTATTACCCTGGTACCAACCCCCCCCCCCCCCTACCCGAACACGTAGTGATTTTGCCCTACCCGGGCGAGGGTTAAAGGGACTGTCCCACCTTTGTGAAAGTTGTCAAATCACATTTATGTATGTCTACATGTCATGCGAGGTCAGATGAACATGTTCGTGAACTTTTTTTCTCCGAAAAAATGCTTATCCTGGAAGATATTCAACTTCTAGTTTTAAGCGAAAAGTTGGGTTGGTGACGTAATATATATATTTTTTAATAACAGGGAAATCCTTTGCGCTGCCAAATATATGGCACATTTTTTGTCGACATCTATTGCGCAGAAAAGGCGAACCACCCGGTGTCTAGATTGGCTTAGATTGCGAACCACCCGGGGATCGAGAAATGAAAGACGAAAATATTCCAAGGCTGACCTTAAAACAAGTCGACTATCATTACCAGTTGGGTAAAGAGACGACGCTGTCGGCTTAAAGTCACTATTCAAATACACATGGGCCTTATTTTTTACAGATGTCAAAATAAAACTCGAATATCTTTCTGATTAGATCATTGTGGTTGTTTTAACTGCTACCATACTTAACCCGCGAGTTACTGGGGGGGGGGGGGGCTATTTTTGCCCCCCCCCCCTCCCGTTATTTTGCAATAACTCCTAAACGAACACCAGTATCGTCACCAAACTTGCAGTACCTTCTCTCACATCAATTATACACATGTTGGCAAAAGGTAAAATATGAGGTTATGATAGGTCAACCGGGAATGACGTCAGAGTGACGTCATGTTCTTCGGTTTTTGTTGCAAAATAATGGTTTGCGGAAAACGCTGTCAAAGGTACGATGCTTGAGATAAACTCAATTTTCTTAATTCAAATTAATGACAATAGACCGGGCTATCAAACTGCTATCTCAGATTTTCGAGTTTTTTAATTCAAAATTTTGAGAAATCCAAATACATTGTTTTTTGTTTTTACAAAATTTTCAAGAAAAAATCAGAATTATCCAAAAAACGGAATACATGTGATCGGGATGTGTGCGGTGAATATGTGTACCAAATTTGAAGTCGATATCTTAAAAAATGACTGAGTTATGACCTTTAAATGACAAAAATCGACCACCTCTCACAGCATTACTATGCATAAAAAACGCATTTCCATTTTTGTTTTTTACTTCTATTTATATGGAACAAACAATGTTTTAATGTCATTTTACGCGTTCTAGACGAAAAACAAACCCATTAACATGTGTTACAACGCCTAATGACCGTAATCTGCAGTTTGACCTCGGATGACCTTGACCTGACCCAAGGTCATAAACAGCTTAGAAAGGTACTTAGAAGTGTCAGACACACGAATCATACCGATTTATCGACAGCTTATGCGTTTAATATCGCAATTTTGCGCGACAATTCCATCCATCGAGACCTTTTGACACGGTCAAACATTTTGTACTTGACCTGACCTGTGACGTCATCGGTGACCCCGAGGTCAACAATATTATGTTTCCCTCGATAAATTTCCCAGGGCTATCGAATGCCGTTTGAATTTTTACATTCGGTCCAGTAGTTCCGGAGATCAGAGAGGGGGGGGGGCAAAAAATAGCCCCCCCCCCCCCCAGTAAGTCGCGTTATGAAATATACCCCAGTAACTCGCGGGTTAATTTCAATGCCTAGCCATAAAAATGGCTATCTCAACTCAAATATAATGTTAAGGTGGGATAGTCCATTTAATTCCATTGCAAACGTAATGCATACACGTAGTCAAGTCTCAAAGTGGGATTCTGTTGCAGGTCTCAGGTATGTCCCGACATAAGGTGCGGCCTGCCATGCAGCTGATAAGCAGCACCACGGCTACCTGTCTGGAGCGGTAATTCCACGATCACCAGGAAGAGGCCTGCGTTGTTCGGCTCTTTGACGGAGCATGCACCGTGCTGATCCATCCCGGAGACAGCAAGCCGCTGCATTTAGGCTACAAGTGACCGTGGAGCAAGAGGCAGTGCTGGACTAAGCTCTCCAGGAGCTGCTAATCATGCGCTTTGGGTCTGCGGCACACCTCTACCCCTTCCAAAAGGGTATGTTGGTGACCATCCGCTCCATTCACGGCCAGCTGGGCGACATGCAAGCGCTGTTCGGGGACGGCACCTATCTGCTGACCCGGCGCCTGACCCAGGATCAGCTGGAAGGATTCTTCGGCATGGTTCGGGAGAAGGAGCGGCTCCAACTCTAACCCCAACCCCGTGGACGCCATCGCCACGCTTGCTGTTTGGCCTCAACAGCGGTGTGAGCCCGCTAGTCAAGCCAGGAGGAGCTGAGAGCCCAGGAGACATCCACGTCGAGCCGGAGGCCGTACCCAACGAAGAGAAGCGGCTCAGGGAGCTGGGTGCAGCGGCCGGAGACAATGTCCCGCCGGAGGTGGCCGAGATGTGCCGGTTCAGCACGTTGCCTGTGCCTGCTGATCCCGACGAGCCGCGCACCGTGGACGACCGGGACGAAGACGTTGGCTATGACCAGGACGGAGAAGATGTGGGAGCTCTCCTCCAACAGTACGATGAGCAACATAGGCCAACGACCAGCGGCTTGGTCCGCCCTCAGTCTGGAGGAGCCGACAATGCGACTGGTGTGCCTGCCACGTACAGCGCCATGGTCTACGTGTGTGGCTTCGTTGCACACAAGGCGGCGGACCGCTCCCTGGGCGCTTCGGCTTGCCAGACTGAGGAAGGGCCAGTGCAGGCTTTGTGGGTCAGACTTCGCAGTCTGGGCGGCCTCTTGGTACCGACGGAGGCCTTCTACGAGGATTTCCGGCGGATGGAGGCGGCGTTCAGCATCCATGACGCCATAGAGCCGAACCAGCTGAGCACAAAACCAAGGATTGTGACCGATTTCGTGGCAGTTCTTCAGGCAAAGTTCCCCACCGTCCCTTCTGCTGCTCTGAGTGAAGGCCTTCGCCCGCGTCCGAACTTTCATACGCATGAAGTCTGTGAATGAAGCCAGACGGGTAGAGTCGCTGGCAAAGAGGGCGGCCAGGAAGCGCAAGCAGTGTGTGCTGTGGAGACAGGGAAACGGACACGTGTGCATGCTGTGTTACTCATTGTCGCCTCGTATGCTTGTGTTACTCTTCTTGATTTATCTGACTTGTTGAGACAGGGTGGCCAAATTCAGTGAGTCAGTGTCAATGATGTAACATTGAATGTATACTGTTAGATCTGATCCTGTCAAGTACTGCCACAGGATAATGGCTGATGTAACATTGACTTTATACTGTTAGATCTGATCGTGTCAAGTACTGCCACAGGATAATGGCTGCTGCTTCTACGTTGACCGCTTGGCAGATCCCGACCTGATCCCGACCTTGGCAGATCCCGACCTGTACGCCCGATTTGTATTGCCCGGGGCAGGTAAATACCAGCTTAGCATCGTCCTCTGCTCAATCTTGATTGGTTGGTCTTGAAAGAGGGGAGGAGCCACATAACCGCGCAGTTGCCTGTGCGCGGCGCCAGCGGCCGGACGCGCGCGGGTGGCTCTGCCTTGGCCACCCCACCGTGTGACTGCGACCTTTCCACCGAGAGGAGTGAGAAGTCGAATGAGAAAACTGAGTGAGAGAATGTGTGGCGAGTGAGTGCACCGAGTGAAAGGTAAGTGATTCTGTGTGTGACCAGGACGACAGGGTCTTGACCTCAGGGAGAACTCACCGGCGGTGCTTGTCCTCTCAGCTCGGCTGTTTCGCAACACAACGCACGTTATGCATCCTGATCTGCGACAAGTTCTGCCTTTTCTGCTGTTTAGCAGCCTGCTCACTGCCGCTGCAACCTCGGCTCGTGCCCCTCCCTACGCGTGGCATCGGCGCGCCGCAGCAAGGGCCGCGACCCCGAGACCGGTCACCGCAACAGCTGACGGCAGTGGCGGAGTCAGGGCAGAGAGGTGGGGCTCGCGCACGCGCAGACGCAGACGCGGATCCAGAGGCGGGCGTATATGGAGGACCCATCCCGTCGCCGATCAGCTCTATGTGGCGCATCTGAACATCCGCTCTCTGAACCCCAGCACTCTGGCTCTGCGTCACGACCTGGGCACCCACGGACCGGACATTTTCTCCGTCAATGAAACCTGGCTGAGGCCGTCCCAGGACAGCCGGTATATTCCGATACCGGGCTATCAGCTGTTCAGGCGGGACCGGCCCGGCCGCGGGAAGAGGCCGTCCGGGGGAGTGGCGGTGGCGGTGCGAGACGGCCTGCACGCTACTGAGGTGGCGATCTCTAACCGACCGGCGCCCAACTCGAAACTCGAGTCGATCTGGGTGCAGGTGGGCGCCGCTGACCAGCGGGTGTATTTCTGCTCGTTCTACCGCCCGCCGCGACACACCGCTCATGACGTCACAGCCGATCTGGATGATCTGCAAGAGCAGCTGGAGACGGTCACGACACGGCACAGCGGGCTCGTCATCCTCGCCGGCGATGTAAACATCAACATGGACGCAAACACCACTGCCAGAGGTTCTGCCAGCTTCTGGATGCTTTCGCGCTGCGACAGCACATCACTGGGCCCACATTCCGCAGCTCTGGCTCTACGATCGATGTTATATGTAGCAATGGTGAGGTGCAGCGGCAGGGCACGCTCCACTGTGACTACAGTGATCACAACTGGGCGGGCGCTACATTCGGCCTGGCTGGTCTCCGTCCTAAACCGACCGTGGTGACCGCTCGCAGCTGGCGTAGGATCAACGCTGACGAGATGAACCGGCGGCTACAGGAGATCGACTGGAGCCCGGTGTACCACAGTGCCGACCCGGCCGAACAGTGGGAGTACTTCCTGAGCGTCACACGGCCCGTACTGGACGAAGCGGCACCTCTGAAACGGACCAAAGTGCGAAACCCTACAGCCCCGCCCGTGACCGAGGCCACCAAACAGCTAATGGCGGAGCGGAGAGCGGCACTGCGTGACGGTGACCGCGACATCTACCGGGAGCTGAATCGACGCGTGCAGGCCGCCATACGTGGTGACACCCGCGACGCCATTCAGCGGCACATCCGTGAGCATGGACGGGCGTCTGAGTGGAGGGGAGTGCAGTCTGTGTTAGCATCCAAGAAGGCGGGCAAGCCGGCTATCACTGCTGAACATGTGGATGTCGATGCCCTAAATAAGTATTTAGTTGAGATCGGAACGAACACGTCGCGAGCAGTAGCCATATCTGGACCTGAGATGCCTGTCCGTTTGCCTCGAGTATCAACGAGTTCGTTCGTGCTTGCGCCTATCACACCGGAATGTTTGGTATTGGTCGTTGGAGGATGAATAGTTCTTCAGCTTGTGGCGCAGATGGCCTGTGTGTTAGTTTTATTAAAATGTGTCTTTACTCGCTTTGCCACGTTTTAACCCACATCGTCAACTTTAGTCAGGGGCGCAGCCAGGGGGGGGGGGGGCAAGGGGGGCAATTGCCCCCCCCCCCCTTACGGGTCACAGGGGGCCCCGCCGAGATTGGCCCAGATACCATTTGCATTAGCTAAATGGCTTTCAAAAAGTCACAGAGGAGCCCTCAAACCAGGCAAGGGCCACTCTGGTGCATGCCAAGGGCCCTCAGAGACACTGAAGGGCTTTCGAAGCCGGTCCAGGGGGCCTCTTGGGCATGTCCAGGGGCCCATTGAGCCCACAGATCGGCCCAAAAACTGTCCAGGGGCCTCTCGAGCATGTCCAGGGGCCCCATTGAGCCCACTTAAGGGCGTAAAAACATGCCCAGGGACTTTTAGAGCATGCCCTGGGCCCATTGAGCCCACTCAGGGGCCCCCAAAACCGGCCTAGGGGCCTCTAGAGCATGTCCACTTGTCCAGGGGTCAATTGAGCCCACCTAAGGCCTAACAAACCTGCCCAGTGGCCTCTCGAGCATGTCCATGGGCCCATTGAGTATGTTCAGGGGTCTCGAGCCTGGCCAGGGGCCCATTACAGTCTGTTTTTGGGCCTCTTGCCCAGGGGCCATTATAGTTTTCTCAGAGGCCCATTGAGTCTGTTCAGGGGCCTCTCGAACCTGCCCAGGGGCCATTAGAGCCTGCCCAGAGGCCTCTCGAGCTTGCCCAGGGGCCCATTGAGTCTGTTCAGGGGCTTCTCGGATCTGCCCAGGGGCCTCTCGAGCTTACCCAGGGGCCCATTCAGTCTGCTCAAGGGCATCTTGAACCTGCCTAGGAGCCATTAGAGTCTGTTCAGGGGCCTCTCGAGCTTTCCCAATAGTCCATTGATCCTGTTCAGGGGCCTCTTGGACCTGCCCAGGAACTATTACGAGTCTGATCAGGGGCCTCTCGGCTTGCCAAGGGGCCATTGAGTCTGTTCAGGGCCCTTTCGAGCTTATCCAGAGGCCCATTGAGTCTGAGAACGGAGCCCTCGAGCCTGCCCAAGGGTTGCTAGCCGTCGCCTGGAGCGCCTGTTATAGTTGGAGCACCTGCTAGCCGTGGTCGGCGCAGTCATAATGAGCGGTAATATGCTGTACTCTGACCCACCTGGTGTAATGTTTTCCTGGGTTTAAAAATGGTAATTTGATAAGTCTGGTGCGTTTTTGAATTCGGGGGGGGGGGGGGCAGGTGGAAGTACAAAACAATTTAACAATTTTCCTCTCAGGAGAGTGTGTGCTGCAATATGTCAGCCAGGGGCGTTGCCGACGGGAGGGTCGGGGGGGAGGTCTGGGCAAACTCCCTTCACTTTTAGAAGGCGGGGGAGGGGGGAGGGGGGTCGACCCCACCCCTTTTTGCGGGAAAAATTAACAATTTATCGTAAAAATTGCCTTTGCAGTGCAGTCAAAATCCAGCTATCAAAAACTGGAAATTTTCGCGCCGCTTCGCGGCATGACATAAGTTTCGCAATTGCTTATACAAATTTGGAAAATGGGAAAAGGAATTTCATTCAGTGTCTGGCAGAGGCTCTCCTTGGCGGGAATTGCTGGCTCCAGTGCCCATTCCCTTCATAAAATATTCACTTTTAAGTTTCAAGCAGGCTACATGTTGAGCTAGTTTTCCGAGTTCCGAAAAAGGCGACGCGAACGCAAAGACGAGGAGATCGGCACCCGGAAGCTGCTCCAGCGGTGCACAATTTGCTGGACCGAAGAGCTAATAGTGGGAACAGGCCAGGACCATCTCCCCAAGCCATCTCACCTCACGGTCTGGTTCCAATATTAACATTTCGTTTTCCAGGACGTAAAATTAAAATTTTCACGCCGCTTCGCGGCGTCACATCGGTAGTCATCGTCATAACGAAACCATAGTCATCATCATCGGTTCGTCGTAACGCTAAATTGAATGAATAGCATTTTTAGCTTATTATCCGAGCTACAAGGCCCACCGCCTATATTTATGGGTTTTATCAGGCAAAACCGTAAAAATTTCGCGCCGCTTCGCGGCGCTAACTAACAAGTACATACCTACCTACTATAACATGAAAATCAACATACAAAATGCTGCAAAGGCTTAAATACACGTATCAAAATGGGGGTACATTTTTCGTCATTTCAACCGCCCCACACTCAAAAGCCGACCCCCACCTGTTGTCAGCTGAGATATGTTTCCTCTCCTGTACGTACCAATACAAATTAGTAATGCGCTCAGTACAATGCCTACTGAGGGTCCTGGTCCATTCCAGCTCATCAAAAGTAAACGAAGACAATTTGTTAAAAAGGGGGCCTCACAAAATAAAGTGGCCGAAATCCGAAGAGTTTTTCATATCCAGGGGTATTTTTTTTGGGGTGGGGGCCTCTCCCAGGGGCTTGCCCCCCCCCCCCCTTCTGAAGGTCTGGTTGCGCCCCTGACTCTAGTCTAACCTCACACACCGTTCCTGACCCATGGAAACTCACTCTTGTCCATCCCATTCCGAAAGCTGCGAAGTCCGATGAGTTTAGTAGTTACAGGCCAATCACGATTCTCACTACCATAACAACAATAACTGAGCGCGTTATTTCCGAACAGCTGTATTCTTATTTCTCTACCCACCACCTGTTCTCCCTTAACCAGCACGTATTCAGGACCAATCACTCCACCGACACTGCCTTGCTCACCCTCACTGACCATGTTTTTCGATCTATGGACCAGCGTGAGATTACTCTTCTCTGTCTATTGGACTGCTCTCGCTGTTTCGACTGTATCCCACACGACTCACTGCTGCGTAAGCTAGATCTCTATGGTGTAGACACGCGCTGGTTCCAATGCTACCTGATCAATCATTATCAGCGCGTGCAGATTCAGACCACCGGAACATCTCGCGGCCGCACTCTCCCGACCCCTTCTCAACCCCATTGGCACCTATCAAGGTTCTTCTCTTGGCCCATTACTGCACAACATATACGCTAACGACTTACCTCTCTATACTGATGAGTTCACTGGCATCATCACCTACGCTGATGACGTCCAACTGTACGTTTCTGGCCCACCGAAAGACCTGAATGAGATTATCCAATCCATGGAAATAGTCTGTCTGTCCTTTCCAACTGGTATGGAAAAAATGGCCTCAAAATTAACGCGGCAAAGACGCAGCTCATCGCGCTCGGTACCCGCGAAATGACTCGGCGCCTTCCCCTCAGCATTACCTTTTCCGGCTCAACATCACCTGCTCAAACACTGTCAAGAACCTAGGTGTCTGGTTCGATAGTGACATGACTTTCGCCACACATACAGACGACGTGGTACGGCGGTGTACTGGCACTTTGTGCGGACTGAGCCACAGCAGGCACAGTCTCCCCCAGTCAGTGATGGTTACGTTGGTGCAAGGTTTGGTGTTCTCGGCGATTCGGTACTGTCTGTCCGTATATGGCGCTAGCAATGCGCCGCAACGCAGACGGCTTCATAAACTAGTGAGGTTCGCTACCTAAGTATCGCTACCTAGTGTTACTGAAAAAATGCTGACTACGTCTGAACCACAAAACTTTGCCGAAAGTTTAATAACTAGGCAAAGTGTGCACGGGAGAGACACCCGAGTACCGACAGAGTGGAATGCTTGTGACGCCCTCTATACGGACTGAGTCTGGGAGGCGTCGCTATTTGTACGGGGCTGTCACTGAGTACAACGAGCTGCCGTCTGAGCTGCGTTGTTTGAATTTCGCTAGTTTTAAACGCGAGCTCAAAGAGTACCTGTTGGAGCGTGAGCGTGAGACCTAGTTTTATGACTCACTGCACTCGTTTATGTGAAATTGTGTTGTGATGTGTTCTGTGAGCTGACGTTCTGTGAGCAAGACGTGAAGTCTAATACATGCTATATTTGCGTTTTTAGAACGGTACTGGGCATTCCAACATTGCAGCAGTCAAAATCCAGCTAGGCATAGTCAAAAACGTTAAATTTCGCGCCGCTTCGCGGCATGACACAAGTTTCGCAATTGCATATACAAATTTGGAAAATTAATTCCATTAAGTGTCTTGCAGAGGCTCTCCTTGGCGGTAATTGCTGGCCCCAGGGCCAACTCTCTTCATAAAATATTAACTTTAAAGCGGGCTACATGTTAGCTAGTCTGCCGAGTTCCGAAAAAGGCGACGCGAACGCAAAGACGCGGACCTCGGCAACCGGAAGCTGTTCCAGCGGTGCCCAACTTGCTGGCCCGAAGAGCTAAAAGTGGGGACCAGGCCAGGACTATCTCCCCAAGCCATCTCCCCCAGGCTACTCCAGATCCACAGGGACCATTTATGCGCAGAAATGTCGGTCTGCATCTTGCTACTTTGAAACCATTTGCACCGTTGCCAGTTGTTTGTTACAGTTCGGTACATAGGTATGTATAAAGACTACAGTTATTATTATCATATGTACTATTGAGCGCAGACTGACACCGGTCATCGTGATTTACTATCCAAGGTTAATTATATGAAAAACGAACTTCATTTCAATATTTTTCATCATATAACCGAGATGTGCAACCAGGAAAAGGGGTTACCCGAGGCTTGGCTCCACTCACGGTCTGGTTCCAATATTAAAATTGCGTTTTCCACGACCTAAATTAAAATGTTCACCGCTTCGCGGCGTCACATCAGTGGCCATCGTCATAACGAAGCCATCACCATCGTCTTCGTTTCGTCGTAACGCTGAATTGAATGAATAACATTTTTAGCTTCTTATCCTCTACAAGGCTAAGAAGCTAAAAATGCCTATGTTTCTGGGTTGTATCAGGCAAACCCGAGAGAGAAAAAATCGCCAAATAACAAGTACCTACTATAACATGCAAATCCACATTAAAAATGCTGCAAAGGCTTAAATACACGCATAACAAATTGAGGTACATTTTTTTCATTTCAGCCAACCCCCCCCCCCCCCCCCCACTCAAAAATTATCGGCGACGCCCCTGGGTACAGCTGACAATTGACATAGTTTTCCTCAGTGTAAGGCAATGTCGGAACAATACGAACTGCAAGCTGACACTGTGCTCTACCCTTTTTCGATATACCAAAAAGTGGAAAACCTAAACAAATAATAACAAATAGAAATCATGTGATTGCATAATAAAGTGGCCCAAATCAGGGAAGAAATTCGAAATTGGGGGTAGGTAAGGTCCGCTAAGGAACGGTTTGCCCCCCCCCCCCCCCAAAAAAAAAACTGCCGACTGGATCCGCCCTTGGGCAAGAGGTTGCTTGTGAAGGAACAAATTGAAGCCCGCGGTTTAGCCAGCGTGCAAATCATCAGTGGAGTCGCTTTGACTCGCTTACGATGCATACCTACATATTTGTATGATTGTTGGAATCTAACCAAGCTCTGCCGTACACACAACAGGTATTTACCATGATTATATATTAATACATACCTATTCAATTAAGCTGTGTGCGCAGCGGAACAATGATTGTTGACGTTTTGTATGCAAGTTTTTCCTGGGAAATTACATCCGTTTGTGCTTCGCCTCGTCTTTTGCTAGAGAAAAAATATGATACGGCGAAAATGCCGCCTGACAGGGCTTGGAACCCGTAATCTTCTTCGGATAATCTTCGGATAACTATACCATTTTGATCAGCGCCTATAACCTCTCACTCTCGGCCACCGTTGCGACAGGTACCGGCGTAAGAAATAAGCAGTATAGTTGAGGAAGGGCGAGACAAAAGGCCAAAACTACAATGTAGTGCGGGTTTGATGTAAGATAACTTTATCTTGGATCACAATATCGCGGCGAAACAAAATTATTGTGATAATCCGATTGTGCCACAGTTCCACCCGTCTCGGAAGTTCCCTAACGAAGTGTGTCACGCGAAATCACGCACACTAACGAAGTGTTTTCGTGTTAATGCTCGAGGAAACGATAAAGCGCAAAAGCTAGAAATTGTACAAATGTAAAAGCGACACGATGAAACGATAAATCGAAAAACGCATCACGCAAAAGTGCACAGTGGAGCCTAAGCTTTACGCACATCTAAGCCCGGTGTTGATGATGATGATGATGATGTGGGTTTAAGGGCACCACAGCTACAAGCTATATGGCGCCCATTAAACCCGGTGTTGGCCTAACATACTAAATAGATCAATAAACAGGGAGATAATAAAGTAAAACCTGTACGATTAAGGAACAAAGACGTAGTGCCAAAACAGAGGGGCAGAGTACAATTATAGATGTGCGGCGCGGTTGTTCGCTGGTGGCTATACCCAGTGGCAGGCGAGACAGGAACTTGCCAGATCCTGGAATGGCAATTCTGGGTGGAGAACATCCCAATCACATGACCAGTATTTCTTTCTACGATTTGCTCTGCATTTCCACTCGTTGGTGAATTCTCAACGGAAAATGAATTTTCCTTTACACGTTGTATCTACCACATGCCGTGCTAAGTGAATTTTCTGATCTCAGCCAAATGCTTATGTTAAACGCATTTTGATATAATGCCTTAATTAAACGCTTCGAATCTTCCACAAAATTACTTCTCATCGAGTTTAACTTTCCTACACAACGTCGGCTGAGGTCACTGTACCCTGCCCTCAGCGGTACCATCACGCCCTAGTCTGACGTCACTGTACCCTGCCCTCAGCGGTACCATCACTCCCCAGTCTGACGTCACTGTGCTCTACCCTCATCACGCGCTCTGACGTCAGATGACGTTCCTGTACACGATTCACGATGTACACATGTGTACACATGTCCTCGGCGGTACTATCACACCCTAGTCTGACGTCAGCTGACGTCACTCTGCCCTCATCACGCGCTCTGACGTCAGCTGATAACAGCCGACTGACGAAACACCAATCAGTCCGTCACAGCTGGCCCGTTTAACGGGGGAGCTTTGGACGCCACCGGAACCCACATAAAACGGCGCCCCCGAAAGCGCCGGGCCGCGCCCGACTTTTCGGCTGTTAATTTTACAACAATTTTACGGCCGGCCTTGAGCCAGCCACTTTGACATTAGACGTAAAAATGTCGGGAATTATGACATTGGAATTCGCAGCCAAATCAGCTGAAGCCGGTCCAACTTGCATCCTATACATACGCAACGACGGCCGACCCTGGACCGGCACGATCTGCGCCCGGCTGATGCGTGCGAAATGACACGGTTCGGCGCGTCGAGTTCGCATCACTTAACCGAGAGGTCGCGTGGCGCCGCCACTTGGCTCCAGGCCACCTGCCCTTCAGAGGAGATAAATCAGCGAGGCCTGTCAGTGTTGAATATGATGCACTCTCGACATTCAGGCCGGTTCTGTTGTTACCACCGGACCACCGGCAAAACTGGCACCGGCTCCCCGGGGCTGGCTAACGCAGCGAGCGGCACATTTTGCGCTGGGTTCAGATTGGAATACAAATGCTACGTTCTCCAGTATCAGTAGTCAATACTTTCAATGCTGTGGCTTGCATAGACTGAGCCGATATGGGATAAACAACATGATGCCGACCACCAGACTCAGCGGAAAATCAACATCATGTTATGAACTTGTTTACTGAGGATTTTAGCCTTTCAATCTTAAAAGATAAAACATATTGTTCTCCAGATTGTAACTTAAAGCCATAACATGTACACTATAGCCTAGCCCATAGTTACAGACTTGTCAATGATTCATATTTGTCATGAATCGATTCACAGTGATTCACGGACCATAATGAATGATTCAATCATGATTCAATCACTCAACATTACCATAATGAATGATTCAATCATGATTCAATCACTCAACATTACCATAATGAATGATTCAATCATGATTCAATCACTCAATATTACCATAATGAATGATTCAATCTTGATGCAATCACTCAACATTAAAGAGAAGTGTCGACTCCTTTGTCTAACTCCTTTGATTTTGAATGTGCGACTCTAAGATTGTATGAGCGTGATAGGGAGGTCATGCTCTACCTGTGTGCCAATTTGCATGCATATCAGAATAGTCTGCTGTTTGACCTTAAACATATGACCTGCTCTAACTCCTTTGATTTTAAATGTGCGACTCTAAGATTTTACCAGAATGATCACTAGGTCGTGATCTATCTGTGTATCAACTTTGAAGCCAATCCAAATAGTTCGCGAATGTATTTCCGAATGTGAATGTGAATGTGAGGCAATTGGACATGCGTGTTGTTTATTTTGATTATAAAATGATATTTATAATATTTATTATAATTGCAAATTCCAAGTTCCAAAAACACTAACGACTTTACGTTTCACTTTAAGCGAATAGAACATTTATTTTGATTTTGCATTAGGTATTATTTTTTATAAAGCATGATGTGGAATAAAGCGGCGCCGATGCGACAGTGATATTTGGGACATGCGGAGGTCATGCAAATGTTTGTTTATGATTTCGTTTTTGATATGGTATAGCCTAGAAATTAGGAGAAGGTGGGTACTTTTTGATAATTTTTCGTGTGAAAAAGGTTTGCTTGTACTGTGTGGTTTATGAACCAAAGTATGAGTTAGTTACCTTTTTTAAGTATTTAGGTACCTACCCCTAACCCTACCAGTTCCAAGGTATTCACCTAGTTAGGGCTGATTGAACAGTGGCTTTGTGCCCACTGGAGTTGGACACAAAGCCCCGCTTTCTTTACGCATAGATTAATTACAGGCTACAGCTCAGGACACGGAGCTCATATAATTGGCCATTAAGTGCCTGGTTTGTCCACAGGGCACAGATGAATGCTGGGCCGCTGGCATATTTTGTGGACAGTTTATGCTGTTCGACCAAAAAAGAATGATTCTTTGAGCGATGAATGATTCAATCAGCCTATTTTCTCTGTATGAATGATTCAATCAGTGACTCACAACAGGTTTGCGCATGAGGTGAATCGATTCATGAGTCATTCATTTGAAATAAGAATGATTCAATCCAAAGTAGTCGATTCACATTGAATCATTGACAAGTCTGCATAGTTACAGCTTTGTGGCCCGACAGTATGGCGGTTCTGCATTATAGCGGCGCAGAGATATGGGCGTTACAATTTATCGCGGCCAGGGGCGACCGACCTCCGCACAGCACGACGTCCGCTCAGCCAGCTGGCCATCTCAATGACATTTGACCTGATACATATTGACCAAGGGTCACACATTTTGCACGTGTAAGGTAATTCACCATCGTACCATACTACCTCGCAAATTTGCTTGTTACATCTGTGATAGGAGCCGAGATTCAGGGGTGGGGTGAATCGCATCCCTTCCATTATTCTCGGAGGCCTCAAGTGTTCGAGTTTAAAATGCTCACATTGATATAATAGGTCAGTCCGGTGTAAGGGACTCGCTTAAACACCGTGGGCCTCACCACTAATAACACACAACACACGCACCATGTGTTACCGAACGCGTTCGAAATACATAGACATTCGATAAACCATTGTGGATGTACCGCACTTCTCGTTTAGATCCACATTAGTTATGTGTCTGACAATGCGGTGATTCAGGGAACATGACACCGCAGTATCTTGTTTTGTCCGTTGGAGTCAATACTAGTTATGTGTCTGACAATGCGGTGATTCAGGGAACATGACACCGCAGTACCTTGTTTTGTCCGTTGGAGTCAATACTAGTCTTGTGTCTGACAATGCGGTGATTCAGGGAACATGACACCGCAGTATCTTGTTTTGTCCGTTGGAGTCAATACTAGTTATGTGTCTGACAATGCGGTGATTCAGGGAACATGACACCGCAGTACCTTGTTTTGTCCGTTGGAGTCAATACTAGTCTTGTGTCTGACAATGCGGTGATTCAGGGAACATGACACCGCAGTATCTTGTTTTGTCCGTTGGAGTCGATACTAGTTATGTGTCTGACAATGCGGTGATTCAGGGAACATGACACCGCAGTACCTTGTTTTGTCCGTTGGAGTCAATACTAGTCTTGTGTCTGACAATGCGGTGATTCAGGGAACATGACACCGCAGTATCTTGTTTTGTCCGTTGGAGTCAATACTAGTCATGTGTCTGACAATGCGGTGATTCAGGGAACATGACACCGCAGTATCTTATTTGTCCGTTGGAGTCAATACTAGTCATGTGTCTGACAATGCGGTGATTCAGGGAACATGACACCGCAGTATCTTGTTTTGTCCGTTGGAGTCAATACTAGTCATGTGTCTGACAATGCGGTGATTCAGGGAACATGACACCGCAGTACCTTGTTTTGTCCGTTGGAGTCAATACTAGTCATGTGTCTGACAATGCGGTGATTCAGGGAACATGACACCGCAGTATCTTGTTTTGTCCGTTGGAGTCAATACTAGTCATGTGTCTGACAATGCGGTGATTCAGGGAACATGACACCGCAGTAT
This sequence comes from Chirona hameri, assembly GCA_036785665.1. Lineage (NCBI taxonomy): Eukaryota > Metazoa > Arthropoda > Thecostraca > Balanomorpha > Balanidae > Chirona > Chirona hameri. The sequence continues at coordinate 38,483 of JAXIVJ010008153.1, forward strand.
CTTATTTGTCCGTTGGAGTCAATACTAGTCATGTGTCTGACAATGCGGTGATCCAGGGAACATGTCACCGCAGTATCTTGTTTTGTCCGTTGGAGTCAATACTAGTCATGTGTCTGACAATGCGGTGATTCAGGGAACATGACACCGCAGTATCTTATTTTGTCCGTTGGAGTCAATACTAGTCATGTGTCTGACAATGCGGTGATTCAGGGAACATGACACCGCAGTATCTTGTTTTGTCCGTTGGAGTCAATACTAGTCATGTGTCTGACAATGCGGTGATTCAGGGAACATGACACCGCAGTATCTTATTTGTCCGTTGGAGTCAATACTAGTCTTGTGTCTGACAATGCGGTGATTCAGGGAACATGACACCGCAGTATCTTGTTTTGTCCGTTGGAGTCAATACTAGTCATGTGTCTGACAATGCGGTGATTCAGGGAACATGACACCGCAGTATCTTGTTTTGTCCGTTGGAGTCAATACTAGTCATGTGTCTGACAATGCGGTGATTCAGGGAACATGACACCGCAGTATCTTGTTTTGTCCGTTGGAGTCAATACTAGTCATGTGTCTGACAATGCGGTGATTCAGGGAACATGACACCGCAGTATCTTGTTTTGTCCGTTGGAGTCAATACTAGTCATGTGTCTGACAATGCGGTGATTCAGGGAACATGACACCGCAGTATCTTATTTGTCCGTTGGAGTCAATACTAGTCATGTGTCTGACAATGCGGTGATTCAGGGAACATGACACCGCAGTATCTTGTTTTGTCCGTTGGAGTCAATACTAGTCATGTGTCTGACAATGCGGTGATTCAGGGAACATGACACCGCAGTATCTTATTTGTCCGTTGGAGTCAATACTAGTCATGTGTCTGACAATGCGGTGATTCAGGGAACATGACACCGCAGTACCTTGTTTTGTCCGTTGGAGTCAATACTAGTCTTGTGTCTGACAATGCGGTGATTCAGGGAACATGACACCGCAGTATCTTGTTTTGTCCGTTGGAGTCAATACTAGTCATGTGTCTGACAATGCGGTGATCCAGGGAACATGACACCGCAGTACCTTGTTTTGTCCGTTGGAGTCAATACTAGTCATGTGTCTGACAATGCGGTGATTCAGGGAACATGACACCGCAGTATCTTGTTTTGTCCGTTGGAGTCAATACTAGTCATGTGTCTGACAATGCGGTGATTCAGGGAACATGACACCGCAGTATCTTATTTGTCCGTTGGAGTCAATACTAGTCATGTGTCTGACAATGCGGTGATTCAGGGAACATGACACCGCAGTACCTTGTTTTGTCCGTTGGAGTCAATACTAGTCTTGTGTCTGACAATGCGGTGATTCAGGGAACATGACACCGCAGTATCTTGTTTTGTCCGTTGGAGTCAATACTAGTCATGTGTCTGACAATGCGGTGATCCAGGGAACATGACACCGCAGTACCTTGTTTTGTCCGTTGGAGTCAATACTAGTCATGTGTCTGACAATGCGGTGATCCAGGGAACATGACACCGCAGTATCTTGTTTTGTTCGTTGGAGTCAATACTAGTCATGTGTCTGACAATGCGGTGATCCAGGGAACATGACACCGCAGTATCTTGTTTTGTCCGTTGGAGTCAATACTAGTCATGTGTCTGACAATGCGGCGATCCAGGGAACATGACACCGCAGTATCTTGTTTTGTCCGTTGGAGACAATACTAGTCATGTGTCTGACAATGCGGTGATCCAGGGAACATGACACCGCAGTATCTTATTTGTCCGTTGGAGTCAATACTAGTCATGTGTCTGACAATGCGGTGATTCAGGGAACATGACACCGCAGTATCTTGTTTTGTCCGTTGGAGTCAATACTAGTCATGTGTCTGACAATGCGGTGATTCAGGGAACATGACACCGCAGTACCTTGTTTTGTCCGTTGGAGTCAATACTAGTCATGTGTCTGACAATGCGGTGATTCAGGGAACATGACACCGCAGTACCTTGTTTTGTCCGTTGGAGTCAATACTAGTCATGTGTCTGACAATGCGGTGATTCAGGGAACATGACACCGCAGTATCTTATTTTGTCCGTTGGAGTCAATACTAGTCATGTGTCTGACAATGCGGTGATTCAGGGAACATGACACCGCAGTACCTTGTTTTGTACGTTGGAGTCAATACTAGTCATGTGTCTGACAATGCGGTGATCCAGGGAACATGACACCGCAGTATCTTATTTGTCCGTTGGAGTCAATACTAGTCATGTGTCTGACAATGCGGTGATTCAGGGAACATGACACCGCAGTATCTTGTTTTGTCCGTTGGAGTCAATACTAGTCTTGTGTCTGACAATGCGGTGATTCAGGGAACATGACACCGCAGTATCTTATTTGTCCGTTGGAGTCAATACTAGTCATGTGTCTGACAATGCGGTGATCCAGGGAACATGACACCGCAGTATCTTGTTTTGTCCGTTGGAGTCAATACTAGTCATGTGTCTGACAATGCGGTGATCCAGGGAACATGACACCGCAGTATCTTGTTTTGTCCGTTGGAGTCAATACTAGTCTTGTGTCTGACAATGCGGTGATTCAGGGAACATGACACCGCAGTATCTTATTTGTCCGTTGGAGTCAATACTAGTCATGTGTCTGACAATGCGGTGATTCAGGGAACATGACACCGCAGTATCTTGTTTTGTCCGTTGGAGTCAATACTAGTCATGTGTCTGACAATGCGGTGATTCAGGGAACATGACACCGCAGTATCTTGTTTTGTCCGTTGGAGTCAATACTAGTCTTGTGTCTGACAATGCGGTGATTCAGGGAACATGACACCGCAGTATCTTGTTTTGTCCGTTGGAGTCAATACTAGTCATGTGTCTGACAATGCGGTGATCCAGGGAACATGACACCGCAGTACCTTGTTTTGTCCGTTGGAGTCAATACTAGTCATGTGTCTGACAATGCGGTGATCCAGGGAACATGACACCGCAGTATCTTGTTTTGTTCGTTGGAGTCAATACTAGTCATGTGTCTGACAATGCGGTGATCCAGGGCACATGACACCGCAGTATCTTGTTTTGTCCGTTGGAGTCAATACTAGTCATGTGTCTGACAATGCGGTGATCCAGGGAACATGACACCGCAGTATCTTGTTTTGTCCGTTGGAGACAATACTAGTCATGTGTCTGACAATGCGGTGATCCAGGGAACATGACACCGCAGTATCTTATTTGTCCGTTGGAGTCAATACTAGTCATGTGTCTGACAATGCGGTGATTCAGGGAACATGACACCGCAGTATCTTGTTTTGTCCGTTGGAGTCAATACTAGTCATGTGTCTGACAATGCGGTGATTCAGGGAACATGACACCGCAGTACCTTGTTTTGTCCGTTGGAGTCAATACTAGTCATGTGTCTGACAATGCGGTGATTCAGGGAACATGACACCGCAGTATCTTATTTGTCCGTTGGAGTCAATACTAGTCATGTGTCTGACAATGCGGTGATTCAGGGAACATGACACCGCAGTATCTTGTTTTGTCCGTTGGAGTCAATACTAGTCATGTGTCTGACAATGCGGTGATTCAGGGAACATGACACCGCAGTATCTTGTTTTGTCCGTTGGAGTCAATACTAGTCATGTGTCTGACAATGCGGTGATTCAGGGAACATGACACCGCAGTATCTTGTTTTGTCCGTTGGAGTCAATACTAGTCATGTGTCTGACAATGCGGTGATTCAGGGAACATGACACCGCAGTATCTTGTTTTGTCCGTTGGAGTCAATACTAGTCATGTGTCTGACAATGCGGTGATTCAGGGAACATGACACCGCAGTATCTTGTTTGTCCGTTGGAGTCAATACTAGTCATGTGTCTGACAATGCGGTGATTCAGGGAACATGACACCGCAGTATCTTGTTTTGTCCGTTGGAGTCAATACTAGTCATGTGTCTGACAATGCGGTGATCCAGGGAACATGACACCGCAGTATCTTGTTTTGTCCGTTGGAGTCAATACTAGTCATGTGTCTGACAATGCGGTGATTCAGGGAACATGACACCGCAGTACCTTGTTTTGTCCGTTGGAGTCAATACTAGTCATGTGTCTGACAATGCGGTGATTCAGGGAACATGACACCGCAGTATCTTGTTTTGTCCGTTGGAGTCAATACTAGTCATGTGTCTGACAATGCGGTGATTCAGGGAAGATGACACCGCAGTATCTTATTTGTCCGTTGGAGTCAATACTAGTCATGTGTCTGACAATGCGGTGATTCAGGGAACATGACACCGCAGTATCTTGTTTTGTCCGTTGGAGTCAATACTAGTCATGTGTCTGACAATGCGGTGATCCAGGGAACATGACACCGCAGTATCTTGTTTTGTCCGTTGGAGTCAATACTAGTCATGTGTCTGACAATGCGGTGATCCAGGGAACATGACACCGCAGTATCTTGTTTTGTCCGTTGGAGTCAATACTAGTCATGTGTCTGACAATGCGGTGATTCAGGGAACATGACACCGCAGTACCTTGTTTTGTCTGTTGGAGTCAATACTAGTCATGTGTCTGACAATGCGGTGATTCAGGGAACATGACACCGCAGTATCTTGTTTTGTCCGTTGGAGTCAATACTAGTCTTGTGTCTGACAATGCGGTGATTCAGGGAACATGACACCGCAGTACCTTGTTTTGTCCGTTGGAGTCAATACTAGTCATGTGTCTGACAATGCGGTGATTCAGGGAACATGACACCGCAGTATCTTATTTGTCCGTTGGAGTCAATACTAGTCATGTGTCTGACAATGCGGTGATTCAGGGAACATGACACCGCAGTATCTTGTTTTGTCCGTTGGAGTCAATATTAGTCTTGTGTCTGACAATGCGGTGATTCAGGGAACATGACACCGCAGTATCTTGTTTTGTCCGTTGGAGTCAATACTAGTCATGTGTCTGACAATGCGGTGATTCAGGGAACATGACACCGCAGTATCTTGTTTTGTCCGTTGGAGTCAATACTAGTCATGTGTCTGACAATGCGGTGATTCAGGGAACATGACACCGCAGTATCTTATTTGTCCGTTGGAGTCAATACTAGTCATGTGTCTGACAATGCGGTGATCCAGGGAACATGACACCGCAGTATCTTGTTTTGTCCGTTGGAGTCAATACTAGTCATGTGTCTGACAATGCGGTGATCCAGGGAACATGACACCGCAGTATCTTATTTGTCCGTTGGAGTCAATACTAGTCATGTGTCTGACAATGCGGTGATTCAGGGAACATGACACCGCAGTATCTTGTTTTGTCCGTTGGAGTCAATACTAGTCATGTGTCTGACAATGCGGTGATTCAGGGAACATGACACCGCAGTATCTTATTTGTCCGTTGGAGTCAATACTAGTCATGTGTCTGACAATGCGGTGATTCAGGGAACATGACACCGCAGTATCTTGTTTTGTCCGTTGGAGTCAATACGACGACGAATCATCCGGCCCAAATTTGGCCACTAGTAAGACAATTCAAAGCGGGGTGCTGGTACATGAGTCGGTCTACGAACCTCCGTGTCGCCACCCCAGTGCTCCAGTCCATGGTTAGTCAACTTCTTCAGCAGGTCAGTCTACTAACCTCCGTGTCGCTACCCCAGTGCTCCAGTCCATGGTTAGTCAACTTCTTCAGCAGGTCAGTCTACTAACCTCAGTGTCGCTACCCCAGTGCTCCAGTCCATGGTTAGTCAACTTCTTCAGCAGGTCAGTCTACTAACCTCCGTGTCGCCACCCCAGTGCTCCAGTCCATGGTTAGTGTACTCCTTCAGCAGGTCAGTCTACTAACCTCCGTGTCGCTACCCCAGTGCTCCAGTCCATGGTTAGTCAACTTCTTCAGCAGGTCAGTCTACTAACCTCAGTGTCGCTACCCCAGTGTTCCAGTCCATGGTATGTGTACTCCTTCAGCAGGTCAGTCTACTAACCTCAGTGTCGCTGCCCCAGTGTTCCAGTCCATGGTATGTGTACTCCTTCAGCGAGTCAGTCTACTAACCTCAGTGTCGCTGCCCCAGTGCTCCAGTCCATGGTTAGTGTACTCCTTCAGCAGGTCAGTCTACTAACCTCAGTGTCGCTGCCCCAGTGCTCCAGTCCATGGTTAGTGTACTCCTTCAGCAGGTCAGTCTACTAACCTCAGTGTCGCTGCCCCAGTGCCCCAGTCCATGGTTAGTGTACTCCTTCAGCGAGTCAGTCTACTAACCTCCGTGTCGCCACCCCAGTGCTCCAGTCCATGGTTAGTGTACTCCTTCAGCAGGTCAGTCTACTAACCTCCGTGTCGCCACCCCAGTGCTCCAGTCCATGGTTAGTCAACTTCTTCGGCGAGTCAGTCTACTAACCTCAGTGTCGCCACCCCAGTGCTCCAGTCCATGGTTAGTGTACTCCTTCAGCGAGTCAGTCTACTAACCTCAGTGTCGCTGCCCCAGTGCTCCAGTCCATGGTTAGTCAACTCCTTCAGCGAGTCAGTCTACTAACCTCAGTGTCGCCACCCCAGTGTTCCAGTCCATGGTTAGTCAACTCCTTCAGCGAGTCAGTCTACTAACCTCAGTGTCGCTGCCCCAGTGCTCCAGTCCATGGTTAGTCAACTTCTTCAGCAGGTCAGTCTACTAACCTCAGTGTCGCCACCCCAGTGTTCCAGTCCATGGTTAGTCAACTCCTTCAGCAGGTCAGTCTACTAACCTCAGTGTCGCTGCCCCAGTGTTCCAGTCCATGGTATGTGTACTCCTTCAGCAGGTCAGTCTACTAACCTCAGTGTCGCTACCCCAGTGCTCCAGTCCATAGTTAGTGTACTCCTTCAGCGAGTCAGTCTACTAACCTCCGTGTCGCCACCCCAGTGCTCCAGTCCATGGTTAGTGTACTCCTTCAGCAGGTCAGTCTACTAACCTCCGTGTCGCTACCCCAGTGCTCCAGTCCATGGTTAGTCAACTTCTTCAGCAGGTCAGTCTACTAACCTCAGTGTCGCTACCCCAGTGTTCCAGTCCATGGTATGTGTACTCCTTCAGCAGGTCAGTCTACTAACCTCAGTGTCGCTGCCCCAGTGCTCCAGTCCATGGTTAGTCAACTCCTTCAGCGAGTCAGTCTACTAACCTCAGTGTCGCTGCCCCAGTGCTCCAGTCCATGGTTAGTCAACTTCTTCAGCAGGTCAGTCTACTAACCTCAGTGTCGCTGCCCCAGTGTTCCAGTCCATAGTTAGTGTACTCCTTCAGCGAGTCAGTCTACTAACCTCCGTGTCGCCACCCCAGTGCTCCAGTCCATGGTTAGTGTACTCCTTCAGCAGGTCAGTCTACTAACCTCAGTGTCGCCACCCCAGTGCTCCAGTCCATGGTTAGTGTACTCCTTCAGCAGGTCAGTCTACTAACCTCCGTGTCGCCACCCCAGTGCTCCAGTCCATGGTTAGTCAACTTCTTCGGCGAGTCAGTCTACTAACCTCAGTGTCGCTGCCCCAGTGTTCCAGTCCATGGTTAGTGTACTCCTTCAGCAGGTCAGTCTACTAACCTCCGTGTCGCCACCCCAGTGTTCCAGTCCATGGTTAGTGTACTCCTTCAGCGAGTCAGTCTACTAACCTCCGTGTCGCCACCCCAGTGTTCCAGTCCATGGTTAGTCAACTCCTTCAGCAGGTCAGTCTACTAACCTCAGTGTCGCTGCCCCAGTGCTCCAGTCCATGGTTAGTGTACTCCTTCAGCGAGTCAGTCTACTAACCTCAGTGTCGCCACCCCAGTGCTCCAGTCCATGGTTAGTGTACTCCTTCAGCAGGTCAGTCTACTAACCTCAGTGTCGCTGCCCCAGTGTTCCAGTCCATGGTTAGTCAACTCCTTCAGCAGGTCAGTCCACTAACCTCAGTGTCGCTACCCCAGTGTTCCAGTCCATGGTATGTGTACTCCTTCAGCAGGTCAGTCTACTAACCTCAGTGTCGCCACCCCAGTGCTCCAGTCCATGGTTAGTGTACTCCTTCAGCGAGTCAGTCTACTAACCTCCGTGTCGCCACCCCAGTGCTCCAGTCCATGGTTAGTCAACTTCTTCAGCGAGTCAGTCTACTAACCTCAGTGTCGCTGCCCCAGTGCCCCATGTAAGTGTACTACTTAGACTCACATAGACGGGCTGAATCAGAATGGATGCTTCCTACCCTTCTCCCTGTTTCACTGTTTGGTCAGCAGTGTGGTAACTGGTATGAATGGCTGTGCCCTCCGACGAATTTGGGGATTGTTCAGACTGTTGCGTGTGGTGGCAACACATGGTGCGTGTGTTGCTTGTCTATGTGTACTCCTTCAGCAGGTCAGTCTACTAACCTCAGTGTCGCTGCCCCAGTGCCCCAGTCCATGGTTAGTGTACTCCTTCAGCAGGTCAGTCTACTAACCTCAGTGTCGCTGCCCCAGTGTTCCAGTCCATGGTTAGTGTACTCCTTCAGCAGGTGAGTCTACTAACCTCAGTGTCGCTGCCCCAGTGTTCCAGTCCATGGTTAGTGTACTCCTTCAGCAGGTCAGTCTACTAACCTCAGTGTCGCTGCCCCAGTGTTCCAGTCCATGGTTAGTCAACTTCTTCAGCAGGTCAGTCTACTAACCTCAGTGTCGCTGCCCCAGTGTTCCAGTCCATAGTTAGTGTACTCCTTCAGCAGGTCAGTCTACTAACCTCCGTGTCGCCACCCCAGTGCTCCAGTCCATGGTTAGTCAACTCCTTCAGCGAGTCAGTCTACTAACCTCAGTGTCGCTGCCCCAGTGTTCCAGTCCATGGTTAGTGTACTCCTTCAGCAGGTCAGTCTACTAACCTCAGTGTCGCTGCCCCAGTGCTCCAGTCCATGGTTAGTCAACTTCTTCGGCGAGTCAGTCTACTAACCTCAGTGTCGCCACCCCAGTGCTCCAGTCCATGGTTAGTGTACTCCTTCAGCAGGTCAGTCTACTAACCTCAGTGTCGCTGCCCCAGTGTTCCAGTCCATGGTTAGTCAACTTCTTCGGCGAGTCAGTCTACTAACCTCAGTGTCGCCACCCCAGTGCTCCAGTCCATGGTTAGTGTACTCCTTCAGCGAGTCAGTCTACTAACCTCAGTGTCGCCACCCCAGTGCTCCAGTCCATGGTTAGTGTACTCCTTCAGCGAGTCAGTCTACTAACCTCAGTGTCGCTGCCCCAGTGCTCCAGTCCATGGTTAGTCAACTTCTTCAGCGAGTCAGTCTACTAACCTCCGTGTCGCCACCCCAGTGCTCCAGTCCATGGTTAGTGTACTCCTTCAGCGAGTCAGTCTACTAACCTCCGTGTCGCCACCCCAGTGCTCCAGTCCATGGTTAGTCAACTTCTTCAGCGAGTCAGTCTACTAACCTCAGTGTCGCTGCCCCAGTGCCCCATGTAAGTGTACTACTTAGACTCACATAGACGGGCTGAATCAGAATGGATGCTTCCTACCCTTCTCCCTGTTTCACTGTTTGGTCAGCAGTGTGGTAACTGGTATGAATGGCTGTGCCCTCCGACGAATTTGGGGATTGTTCAGACTGTTGCGTGTGGTGGCAACACATGGTGCGTGTGTTGCTTGTCTATGTGTACTCCTTCAGCAGGTCAGTCTACTAACCTCAGTGTCGCTGCCCCAGTGCCCCAGTCCATGGTTAGTGTACTCCTTCAGCAGGTCAGTCTACTAACCTCAGTGTCGCTGCCCCAGTGTTCCAGTCCATGGTTAGTGTACTCCTTCAGCAGGTGAGTCTACTAACCTCAGTGTCGCTGCCCCAGTGTTCCAGTCCATGGTTAGTGTACTCCTTCAGCAGGTCAGTCTACTAACCTCAGTGTCGCTGCCCCAGTGTTCCAGTCCATGGTATGTGTACTCCTTCAGCAGGTCAGTCTACTAACCTCAGTGTCGGTGCCCCAGTGTTCCAGTCCATGGTTAGTGTACTCCTTCAGCAGGTCAGTCTACTAACCTCAGTGTCGCTGCCCCAGTGTTCCAGTCCATGGTATGTGTACTCCTTCAGCAGGTCAGTCTACTAACCTCAGTGTCGCTGCCCCAGTGTTCCAGTCCATGGTTAGTGTACTCCTTCAGCAGGTCAGTCTACTAACCTCAGTGTCGCTGCCCCAGTGTTCCAGTCCATGGTATGTGTACTCCTTCAGCAGGTCAGTCTACTAACCTCAGTGTCGCTGCCCCAGTGTTCCAGTCCATGGTTAGTGTACTCCTTCAGCAGGTCAGTCTACTAACCTCAGTGTCGCTGCCCCAGTGTTCCAGTCCATGGTATGTGTACTCCTTCAGCAGGTCAGTCTACTAACCTCAGTGTCGCTGCCCCAGTGTTCCAGTCCATGGTTAGTGTACTCCTTCAGCAGGTCAGTCTACTAACCTCAGTGTCGCTGCCCCAGTGTTCCAGTCCATGGTTAGTGTACTCCTTCAGCAGGTCAGTCTACTAACCTCAGTGTCGCTGCCCCAGTGTTCCAGTCCATGGTTAGTGTACTCCTTCAGCAGGTCAGTCTACTAACCTCAGTGTCGCTGCCCCAGTGCCCCAGTCCATGGTTAGTGTACTCCTTCAGCAGGTCAGTCTACTAACCTCAGTGTCGCTGCCCCAGTGTTCCAGTCCATGGTTAGTGTACTCCTTCAGCAGGTCAGTCTACTAACCTCAGTGTCGCTGCCCCAGTGTTCCAGTCCATAGTTAGTGTACTCCTTCAGCAGGTCAGTCTACTAACCTCAGTGTCGCTGCCCCAGTGTTCCAGTCCATGGTTAGTGTACTCCTTCAGCAGGTCTAACCGCTCAGATGACCTGCAATGCAAAAGCGGCGTGAGATCATGGAGACGAACAGTCTGAAGCGGCAGGGTATAGGGACAATATCGACAACATCTCAGCAGCAGTATATCAAACACCGATATGCAGTTGTGCAAAGGGCAAAAGGGACAGATGAACACACATTTTGAGAAGTCGTAAACGCACTACCTGCCACTGCCTTTTCCCCTTTCCTTTATACCCACAACTTTTCACCTTATTTTCTCACCAAACATCTAATATCCAAAGAACTGAAGTCTGTAGGTCTTCCCTCCACAATCGCAGCCCCCCCCCCCCCAATCTCCCAACCCCAACCTCACCTGATGTCCCAGGTGCGTCGCTCCTTGATCTCGGTGAAGATCCAGGGCTTGATGAGCGCTCCTCGCGCCACCATGATGCCTGCCACACCGGAGGCGGCCTTCTTGGCCTCGTACTCCTCCCAGGAGAGCACGTCGCCGTTCCCGAACAGCGGCAGCGGCGCGGCGGCCCGCGCGCACTCCGCCACGTACTGCCAGTCGGACAGCTTCGTGTAGCGCTGCTCCCGGGACCGGCCGTGCAGCTGCAGATGGGAGGATGACAACACTACAGGTCAGCTGGACAGTAGCTTCGTGTAGCGCTGCTCCCGGGACCGGCCGTGCAGCTGCAGATGGGAGGATGACAACATTACAGGTCAGCTGGACAGTAGCTTCGTGTAGCGCTGCCGATGGGAGGATGACAACATTACAGGCCAGCTGGACAGTCGTTACATGGGTCAGCTACAGTAAACCCAATACAGAAAACAAAACGGATGACTAAATCCTAACGACGTTTCACAGACGAGGTACGGAGAATACTCAGAAACTATATTTGTACTTCAAGCTGGTGCGACATAAGTCTGAACAATCCCAAAATTCGTCGGAGGGCACAGCCATTCATACCAGTTACCACGCTCCTGACCAAACAGGGAAACAAGGAAAAGGGTAGGAAGCATCCATTCTGATTCAGTCTGTCTATGTGAGTTACATCAGTCGTCTTCATTTCGCCTTCTTTGTTTTAGTGTCTTCATTTCGCCTTCTTTGTTTTAGTGTCTTCACTTCACCTTCTTTGTTTTAGTTCAATAAAATATTTTTAGACGAAAAGGTGACAGGCATCCTAACGATTAGTACTTGTTATCGTTGTACAGAAGAAGCTTCCCCTTCATTTCACTTTCTACAGATTTCCCGTCCCCAGTCCCAGAATTCCGTTTTGCCTTCGTCAGACGGTGGTGCGCGCTGGAAGCAGTCCCACCGCTGTTGCCTACGTCTGCCAATCCTGCATATCCAGGGCCCCTTCAGCCGGACAATTTGCATACAAACAGCCCCGTAAGATGCATACCGTATTCAAACAATAGCCACCGCGCCGCTTATGTACCGAGGATCGGATGCATGCCCACCAATCCGCCGGCAGGGTCACACGACCTGCGTCACAATAACACTCACTCTCGCAAGGTAGCCCGCAGACAAGGGCTTCCGGACAGATACAATGACCGATGAATACCTCACAATCACTTAAACCCAACACCGGAGTCCGCACTCTTCAGCCCCATGGCAGAAAACAAACAGATCGCCATATTCACGGACCCTCCAGCGCCCACAGACCCTCGGTCGGCGTGTGTTCTGGCGCCCGGGGCATGCCGGTGCGGTTTAGCTGGACCCGCTCCATATATTCATATCTCCCCATGATCTCCAGCGTGATCAAACCAATCAGTGAGTGTCGCTTGCCTGCTAATCGTTCATCGGATACCGCTGCGAAGCGACACGCGTCGGCAACGTTCACTATCGGTTCATTTCCAGCTATGTATCCATGTGACGCCAACACGCGGCGACCGGTATCTGGTTCTGAGCCCTGTTCTCTGGTCGGCGGCGGTCGCTCCGGACAGATATATGGCGGGCATCCATCGGACCGTGACGTCACGAACACCTCTCTCGTTATCGATCACGACCAATCGCCGCCGCCTGTCTATGCCGCCGCCGACCAAGCCGCACTGTCTCCGAGACTGGCCGCCCGTCTCTGCCGCCGACCAAGCCGACCAAGCCGACCAAGCCGCACTGTCTCCGAGACTGGCCGCCCGTCTCTGCCGCCGACAAAGCCGACCAAGCCGACCAAGCCGACCAAGCCGACCAAGCCGACCAAGCCGCACTGTCTCCGAGACTGACCGCCTGTCTCTGCCGCCGACAAAGCCGACCAAGCCGACCAAGCCGACCAAGCCGACCAAGCCGCACTGTCTCCGAGACTGGCCGGCATGCATCACCGCCCGTGTCGGCCCGGACAGTCACCGCTTCAGCGGGGGGGGGGGGGGAGGCAGGCCCGGACAGTCACCCCTTCAGCGGAGGCAGCGGAGGCCCTTCACTGACAGCAGCCAGTCAATCTGGCGAGCTGAGATTGGACCGTCACTTGTCCTACGATCCTCCCACTGCACCTGATTGCCGCTGTCCGCTGCGATTTGTAGACGGTTGTCTCGTAATGAATGGACAGAAGCTTACCGATGTTAGGGCTAGCTCAGAGAGTTGTAGGCATCGTGACCCGGTTCGATTCTGAGAGGTGGCTGGCTGTCACTTCAAAATAAGCTGTTGTCGTTGCTCCAACACCTATAGTTCATGGTTCTAACACACCATCGATGTACCGTAGGTCTTTGGTATGAAGTTTACTAAAATTTACAACCCTAATATGATTTTATAAAAAAAGTCTGACAATATTTTAGCATACCAGGAATAAGCGACAAAATATTAGATTAGCTCGATTCTCAAGACCTTTCAGCGTTCCGAATATAGTTTAGACTTCTGACAAAAAAAAACTAGCTGGAACACTTATTTCATATGATATATTTGTGATATATTAACTCTTCAAAACCAGTTATATGTAATGCATCATATCGAAAATACACAATAAACACATATATTTGTCCTTGTCCTTGTCTCTGAATCACTTGTGACCCATCCGAACCGAGACGGCCATTGCCGTGTGCCAATGGCCCATTCGACGGAGTAGGGCGGTACGCGGCGGCACTGTGGGCGGACCAGCCCATTCGACGGAGTAGGTCGGTACGCGGCGGCACTGTGGGCGGACCAGCCCATTCGACGGAGTAAGTCGGTACGCGGCGCCACTGTGGGCGGACCAGCCCATTCGACGGAGTAGGGCGGTACGCGGCGGCACTGTGGGCACTGTGCGGCGTTCGAGGGTCTGTTGCGGCGATTCGGCCTGCAGCCCTCCCAGTCCGAGCCCTAACCAGCCGTCGCAGCTTCTATCATTGATCACCGGAACGGCGCCACTCTCACTGGTAAACCAACGAAATCCATCCGGCAGGCAGCACTACAATACATCTTGATCATAAAGACATTTAACGGTGGACTGGTGAAGACGTCTTCGCTCTGCGACACGCAATGTGGCCAATTTCCTAGAGGAATCTGACGTCAAAAGAGCAGCATTCACGAATAAACGCACAAGAGAGAAAACAAGAGTTTGTGTGCGTGTGTGGGGGGGGGGGGGGGGAGGGGAGTGCTTGCTATGCAATTGTAAACTGTGAATGATCCTCAATCATAACAGGTTCGCAGACAAATATTGTCAGGTATAGATATCCTTTTAAATGATCCCATCGACCAGTTTGCAAGCATCGTGGTCAGCAGCAAAAAGAAAAGAACAACAGAAACAGGACAAATACGAGAAACAAGCCAAAGTAATACTTGACAATTGAGCGACAAACACACTGGACAATATTAATATGTAGCTCAATTGCACTAATAATCGGTTCAACGAGTGAGGGTAAGAATGGAATCCACGTCAATTTGTAAATTACAATGCAAATGTATTCTCATTATTTTTCCTTTGTCAATGCATTTGCTATTTGATTCGTTCGTTGTTTGTTATTTGTTGTTTGTCAGTTGGCTTTCACCGTTGTTTATAACCTCCTATGTATAAATTAGATTCAGAAAAGACCATAAACTGGAAATATGGGTAAAATCAACGAAGCAAAAGGCGCAAAAGTTTGAACACGCAAAATAGTAACCCGTAGAGAGATTGTTCAAATAGAATCCCATAGAGATTGTTCAAATACATGCGCATTGGATAGGAGCAACGCAAACGTCAAGCGATATCAGAATACAAAGGATCCACAACTCATTGCATTTGAATCGCACAATTCCTTCTCCTAATTCGCAAATCAACTCGTTTCCACCTTGCAACATTCACCAACCAGAGGATCGCAAAACGCCATTGGAATCCTTTCGTTCCTAGCTGGGTTGTTTGTGCCAACCGGCGGCTGTCCGTCAGGGGCGATCGTCAGTTTACAGTGCGGCCCGTCTCCTGTTTATCGGCTCTGGAGGCGGGAGTGGCGCGGCGGCGGCGGCGGCGGCGGCGGCGGCCTGTCAACCGAGTGTGCCGCTGACCACTGTCGCTGCCCACCACCGCCGCCGCCGGCCACAATCGATCCGACCATCAGGTCCGAGTGGCCCGATCTCGCTCCGTTTTTGTGGCCCGGCCAGGCGTCAGCTGTGCCGCGGATGAAAACCGAGTGATCCGCCAAAAAGTAACGTACTGCGAGTCAGCCGGCCCGGCCGGCTGGAGCTCCGATGAGAAGACGGTTTGTCGAACAAAGTTGGCGCCGACGCCGGCTAATTTGTCCGAACGCGGACGGCGCTGGGTCGGCTGCCATTTCATATCGGCCGAGCACGAGATGCTGCTGGGATGAAACGAACCGGATGGATGTCAACGTTATGTTTAGGCCTAGTGCATTAAATCCGTTTGTGATTGTTGACCCAGATATGCCATCATCCTGCATATCCCGCGTCTGTTTTTAGCGAACACCGCCAACGGCGAGTCTAGCGAGGACTGCGCCCACTGGAGGCTGCGTGGTGCCGCCCTTGACACCGTTAGAGCCTCTGACAGGGGGCTGTACCCACTGCGTGGTGCCGCCCTTGGCACCGTTAGAGCCTCTGCCAGGGACTGTACCCACCCTGGGGCTGCGTGGTGCCGCCCTTGACACCGTCAGAGCCTCTGACAGGGGCTGTACCCACCCTGGGGCTGCGTGGTGCCGCCCTTGACACCGTTAGAGCCTCTGACAGGGGCTGTACCCACCCTGGGACTGCGTGGTGCCGCCCTTGACACCGTTCGAGCCTCTGCACGGTGCCTCAAAAGACGGCAAGTAACTTTTGAAATACCCACCGCCAAATTTGGTACCATTTAGACCAGAACTGCTTGGGGAATCCGATGGAGTGGTTCCCAAAAATCGGCAAAATCTCACTTTTGAGTTATTTGCCTTTTTATATCAATTTGCGTATTTTTAGATAACATTTTGTATGATTATAGATGAAAAAACTTGCTGAATGCAAGTAAAAGTTGCATATTCTGAACGCTTGTTTAATTTTCTTTCATATGATATCAAAGTTATGCTTATATCTTTTAAAACATGCATAGTATAAGTCTTGAAGACTTATAGGTAATGACTGCGTTGCCGACGTCTGGCGCAAATGTTCGCTCGCACCGCGCGGTACGCAATAGTACCTACGTAGTACGTACCTACGAATATTTGAACACACGGGTATATGTATCATAAGGCTACATGTCGGGTAAGTGTATCAAGTGCCTATCTGGTACATTTAACTCAGGTATATCTGGTTTTGAAGAGAAAAATGCTCAAGCTGTCTGGGCGTCCGCACTATGGGCCGGCTCCATAACTGCGGACGTAACCAGGCCGTCACGTCTCGCGAAAGGCATGGAGCCAGTCAATGGTTCACGAACGATGATAGACCCGCGTTATAGGCGTAAGTCCATGCCCCACACACACACACATTGCATGACGTTCCTACGTCCCCTGCACCGCGTAACGTGCATTACTGTTAAATCACTGGTCGACAAAAGCGGCGACGCAACACAAATCGCTCCTCAGACTTAGGTGTCGCCCCTCGACTTTAGTGGGCACTACCCCCCCCCCCCCCGGCCAACAGGTCCTCAGGTCAAAAGGGTCCCTTAGTGGGCACTACCCCCCCCCCCCCCCCCCCCGCCAACAGGTCATCAGGTCAAAAGGGTCCCTTTGTAAAGGAGACTGGGCCCGATGTAGATCAAAATGGTCATTTTCATGGTAACTTTAACGCTGGAATGGGTCCTCTAAAGAGGAAATGGATCTCGTAAGAACCAGAATAGACCTCTTCACGCCAGAATGGGCCCTCTGTGGACACTCAGCTATGGCCTCTTTTGAGGCTCACGGGGTACCTCCTCTCTCCGGACCCGCCGCTGTTAGCATGGCATCCCGGACCCGCCGCTGTTAGCATGGCATCCCGAACCCGCCACTGTTATCATGGCATCCCGGACCCGCCACTGTTAGCATGGCATCCCGGACCCGCCACTGTTAGCATGGCATCCCGGACCCGCCACTGTTAGCATGGCATCCCGGACCCGCCACTGTTAGCATGGCATCCCGGACCCGCCACTGTTAGCATGGCATCCCGGACCCGCCACTGTTAGCATGGCATCCCGGACCCGCCGCTGTTAGCATGGCATCCCGGACCCGCCACTGTTAGCATGGCATCCCGGACCCGCCACTGTTAGCATGGCATCCCGGACCCGCCACTGTTAGCATGGCATCTGTGCTGAGAGCAACGGTCTGTGTTGGCGCTCCCACGTGTTATCTTAACCTATTATTACCCCTCCCCCCCCCCCCCCAGGGGAAGACAGCGTCGCCGCTTTTGCCGACCAGTGACTTTAGACTCATGGACGTTATGCGGTCTAGGGACGTAGGAACGTCATGAAACGTGGGGGCATTGGCCCCCTCCCCCTGTTCCTACGCCTATAACGCGGTCTAATCATCGTTCGTGAACCATTGACTGGCTCAATGCCTTTCGCGAGACGTGACGGCCTGGTTACGTCCGCAGTTATGGAGCCGGCCCATAGTGCGGACACCCAGACAGCTTGAGCATTTTTCTCTTCAAAACCAGATATACCTGAGTTAATGTACCAGATAGCACTTGATACACTTACCCCGGCATGTAGCCTTATGATACATATACCCGTGCGTTCAAATAGTCGTAGGCACTATTGCGTACCGCGCCGTGCGAGCGAACATTTGCGGCCCGACGCCGTCACTGCAGTCATTGCCTATACATATTTCAAGCCGCGTATCATGCTCTTTTAACCCTCGCCAGTGCAGGGGGGGGGGGAGTTGATGCCACCCCCTCGGTTTTTTCGGGAATAACTCGCGTAAATATCAACCGATTGTGTATGAAACTTTCAGTACCCCTACTTGTGAACAATTTGACACATATTCTGACAAATTTAAGTTGTAGGTCACATGACCCGTGACCTTTGACCCGTTTTTTAAGGTCATGTCAGGCGCAACTGGCGGTCCCGTAGTATTGATCCTTGTAACTTGTGCAGTTTCATTAGCGTTTGTTGTTCAGGAGCATATGCACAGGTGTTTCCAGGTGACAGTTGTGGTTTCCATTGAGATGGTGACCTCGATTGACTTTTCAGAGGTCGAACGAGGTCACTGACCTCCGATGACCTCATTACTGTTTTGGCTTCTGGCAGTT
The DNA here is from genome assembly GCA_036785665.1 of Chirona hameri. Lineage (NCBI taxonomy): Eukaryota > Metazoa > Arthropoda > Thecostraca > Balanomorpha > Balanidae > Chirona > Chirona hameri. Next base: position 56,770 of record JAXIVJ010008153.1, read on the forward strand.
TCTAAGATATTTTTGTGACGCTGATTTCAAATATTGGATCCATTTTGCATAATTATATTTTCCACTGGGGTCATGCGCCCCCAAAAAGCTCAACCGAGGTCACTGACCCTCAAATGACCTGACATGACCTGGCATGACCCTTTTTTAAATTTGGCAGTTTCTAGGACATTTTGTGACGCTGATTTCAAATTTGGCACCCATTTAGCAT
>JAXIVJ010008154.1:0-56973 GCA_036785665.1 Chirona hameri
TGAGAATTGATTCCTTCTGATTCAAAGAATCAAAACAAATATTTTAATCGATTCACGTTTGATTCAACATTTAAATATATGAGGCAAATTTATGTCATCAATAAAAATGGAAACATGCATACATATGATCATTAAAACATTGTTACAGCAATAGTATTTCAGTATACATGAATGTAGCCACTGGGACTGCATGTATTTGCACAATTTACCAGTGTACTTGAATCGTTCAATCTTTTGATTCAATCAGCCTTGATTTGATGCAGGTTTTGATTCAATCACGATTCATGAATACAAAGATCTGGTGGTGAATCAATTATGTTTTGATTCAATGAGTTTTGATTGAACGATTCCAGTGGATTCAATCAGTGTCAAATCAATAACCAGTCTGCGGCTCTCGCCTTGGCAACCTGTTCAGGCGCAGATCCAGGGGGGGGGGGGGGGGGGTGCTAGGGCGCGCACCCCTGAGGCAGGGTTGCGCCCATTCCGCGCCATACAAACACGCCCGTAGGGCGTAACATTTTGTATGGCGCCCCCCCCCACCCTGACCGAAATCCTGGATCCGCGCCTGCTGTTTGTCCCAGATTTTTGCCCACAAATGAACGAAATAGCCCATTGAAGAATCCTCAACTCATTAATCTGGCACTCCCTAAAGGCTCTGTTACTGGTTAACCAGTAACAGAGCCTTTAGGGAGTGCCAGATTAATGAGTTGAGGATTCTTCAATGGGCTATTTCGTTCATTTGTGGGCAAAAATCTGGGACAAATTTGGTGTGACCCCTCCTGATAGAATGACAACCCAGATGTAATTTTTTAGATAGATTTTCAAATTTCACATGTTTCTCACACCCTTTTCTGCTGCATGACACAACTTATGCAGCCACTTATGCAGCCACTTATGCAGCCACTTATGCAGCCACTTAGCAGCAGCCCTAAAGCTAAATGAAGTTAAGCATTAACATGAGTATCAATGTCAGACATTGAGCTAGGATTGCCCTTGTTCTAGGTTACAAAATTGATAGTTACTACAACAAATAGTGTGGGTTGTATGAAATTAAATCTAAAATGAAAGAATGCAGGTGAATCTGGTCATTGCAATATTGTATAGGGTGGCTTCACATCTGCACCAGCTGAAGCAATTCACATCAACTGTAGCTGAAAAGTGTACTTTGCTCCATGGCTTGTGGAAGGAAAATAACTGGTCAGTACTGAGTACTTTAAACTAGTACTAGTACTTTGTACTGAGTACCTTCTGGCAAAGGATGAGGAAGGTGGGGAATTAATCAAAGGCACTGTTGCTGTCTTCCATTTGATCCTTCACCCAGCTGAAATGAACTTTTTATGCTGTCAATTGACGTGAAAGAAATAATGGCGAGCTTGGATGCCAAACATTAAAATCTGTGTATCTCATCTCATGCGTATGTGTGTATCCACCGAGAATGAACTGAATAAAGATGTGCCAATTTTAAGTATCAATGTTGTTCAACTCCTGTGTCATTGTTATGGTATATGAAGAGAGTTTTTGTGATTTAGTTTACAGTAAATTATTCCTATTGAAATGTGTTAAATATAACTGTTTTGTGCACTTCAAATTGTTAGAAATTTGGCATTAAATTTGTGTTGTTGCACTCGTAAGAATGGTTGTTATAATTAAACATGTTTTCAGATATCCCAACACTGATCAGAGAGGTTGAGGCGGAAAGATGTCTGTGGGACATGAGCTGCAAAGAGTACGCCAACCGTCACCTGAAGGACCTGAAGTGGGAGAAGGTTGGCCAGGCCTGCGGCTGTACTGGTAAGTGTACAAATCAGCAGCTCGTTTTTGACAATGTAAGTATTATTCAGTATACTTAACTAAATAAATTACTAGGTTCTGTAACAATCATGAGTAGATAATCGTTCCCAAAATTGGTGTGGCCAAAGGGTATTCTAGGGCTATTTTTCCATAGCCTGACAAGATGCTCCAATACATTTGCATTAAGCAAAAAATAAGTGTTTGTGTGGCTCGGCCACATCAACTTTTTGACCATAGGTAGGTGTGACCTATGTGTGTACTACATTATCCACCCATGGTAACAATATATACCCACATGTACAGTCACATGATCTTGGAGCATTGGTAACGTTATTAAACAAAGGCAAAAACAAACATACATTGAGAATTACTGGTTAGTTAAAACAATACCCAGATTACATGGGAACTTGGGAGCTCAATGCCTCCCAGTTAGTTTTGTTTGTCTTATGATAATATTTACATACAATCGCTATTTACAGGTCTTGAAGCAAAGAAAAAAATTAAAAATCTGCGCACCGCCCACAACAGGACGAAGAACCGATACGTGCCAAGCGGGTCCGGGGCCTCAGAAGCAGCCAGGCCTCGGGGAGGAGGAGGCCCCGATCTGCTGTTCCTCGACGCAGTTCCCCGTCGTGGAGAGTATGTATCACGTTGTTACTCTGCGTTTCGTCCGTATCCTCCGTGTTCCGCTGGTACATACCGTTGCTGTGTTGTGTGTCGTCCCTGACCTCTGTGTTCCGCTGGTACATACCGGTGCTGTGTTGTGTGTCATCCCTGACCTCTGTGTTCCGCTGGTACATACCGGTGCTGTGTTGTGTGTCATCCCTGACCTCTGTGTTCCGCTGGTACATACCGGTGTTGTGTTGTGTGTCATCCCTGACCTCTGTTCCGCTGGTACATACCGGTGTTGTGTTGTGTGTCGTCCCTGACCTCTGTGTCTACCCCATACATACCGGTGCTGTGTTGTGTCGTCCCTGACCTCTGTGTTCCGCTGGTACATACCGGTGTTATGTTGTGTGTCGTCCCTGACCTCTGTGTCTACCCCATACACACCGGTGCTGTGTTGTGTCGTCCCTGACCTCTGTGTTCCGCTGGTACATACCGGTGCTGTGTTGTGTGTCGTCCCTGACCTCTGTGTTCCGCTGGTACATACCGGTGCTGTGTTGTGTGTCATCCCTGACCTCTGTGTCCCGCTGGTACATACCGGTGCTGTGTTGTGTGTCATCCCTGACCTCTGTGTCTACCCCATACATACCGGTGCTGTGTTGTGTGTCGTCCCTGACCTCTGTGTTCCGCTGGTACATACCGGTGGTGTGTTGTGTGTCATCCCTGACCTCTGTGTTCCGCTGGTACATACCGGTGCTGTGTTGTGTGTCGTCCCTGACCTCTGTGTTTCGCTGGTACATACCGGTGCTGTGTTGTGTGTCGTCCCTGACCTCTGTGTTCCGCTGGTACATACCGGTGCTGTGTTGTGTGTCCTCCCTGACCTCTGTGTCCCGCTGGTACATACCGGTGCTGTGTTGTGTGTCATCCCTGACCTCTGTGTCTACCCCATACATACCGGTGCTGTGTTGTGTGTCGTCCCTGACCTCTGTGTTCCGCTGGTACATACCGGTGCTGTGTTGTGTGTCGTCCCTGACCTGTGTTCCGCTGGTACATACCGGTGCTGTGTTGTGTGTCGTCCCTGACCTCTGTGTTCCGCTGGTACATACCGGTGTTGTGTTGTGTGTCGTCCCTGACCTCTGTGTCCCGCTGGTACATACCGGTGCTGTGTTGTGTGTCGTCCCTGACCTCTGTGTCTCCCCCATACATACCGGTGCTGTGTTGTGTGTCGTCCCTGACCTCTGTGTCTCCCCCATACATACCGGTGCTGTGTTGTGTGTCATCCCTGACCTCTGTGTCTCCCCCATACATACCGGTGCTGTGTTGTGTGTCGTCCCTGACCTCTGTGTTCCGCTGGTACATACCGGTGCTGTGTTGTGTGTCGTCCCTGACCTCTGTGTCCCGCTGGCACATACCGGTGCTGTGTTGTGTGTCATCCCTGACCTCTGTGTCTACCCCATACATACCGGTGCTGTGTTGTGTGTCGTCCCTGACCTCTGTGTTCCGCTGGTACATACCGGTGCTGTGTTGTGTGTCGTCCCTGACCTCTGTGTTCCGCTGGTACATACCGGTGCTGTGTTGTGTGTCATCCCTGACCTCTGTGTCCCGCTGGTACATACCGGTGCTGTGTTGTGTGTCATCCCTGACCTCTGTGTCTACCCCATACATACCGGTGCTGTGTTGTGTGTCGTCCCTGACCTCTGTGTTCCGCTGGTACATACCGGTGGTGTGTTGTGTGTCATCCCTGACCTCTGTGTTCCGCTGGTACATACCGGTGCTGTGTTGTGTGTCGTCCCTGACCTCTGTGTCTACCCCATACATACCGGTGCTGTGTTGTGTGTCGTCCCTGACCTCTGTGTTCCGCTGGTACATACCGGTGCTGTGTTGTGTGTCGTCCCTGACCTGTGTTCCGCTGGTACATACCGGTGCTGTGTTGTGTGTCGTCCCTGACCTCTGTGTTCCGCTGGTACATACCGGTGCTGTGTTGTGTGTCCTCCCTGACCTCTGTGTCCCGCTGGTACATACCGGTGCTGTGTTGTGTGTCATCCCTGACCTCTGTGTATACCCCATACATACCGGTGCTGTGTTGTGTGTCGTCCCTGACCTCTGTGTTCCGCTGGTACATACCGGTGCTGTGTTGTGTGTCGTCCCTGACCTGTGTTCCGCTGGTACATACCGGTGCTGTGTTGTGTGTCGTCCCTGACCTCTGTGTTCCGCTGGTACATACCGGTGTTGTGTTGTGTGTCGTCCCTGACCTCTGTGTCCCGCTGGTACATACCGGTGCTGTGTTGTGTGTCGTCCCTGACCTCTGTGTCTCCCCCATACATACCGGTGATGTGTTGTGTGTCGTCCCTGACCTCTGTGTCTCCCCCATACATACCGGTGCTGTGTTGTGTGTCATCCCTGACCTCTGTGTCTCCCCCATACATACCGGTGCTGTGTTGTGTGTCGTCCCTGACCTCTGTGTTCCGCTGGTACATACCGGTGCTGTGTTGTGTGTCGTCCCTGACCTCTGTGTCCCGCTGGTACATACCGGTGCTGTGTTGTGTGTCATCCCTGACCTCTGTGTCTACCCCATACATACCGGTGCTGTGTTGTGTGTCGTCCCTGACCTCTGTGTTCCGCTGGTACATACCGGTGCTGTGTTGTGTGTCGTCCCTGACCTCTGTGTTCCGCTGGTACATACCGGTGCTGTGTTGTGTGTCATCCCTGACCTCTGTGTCTACCCCATACATACCGGTGCTGTGTTGTGTGTCGTCCCTGACCTCTGTGTTCCGCTGGTACATACCGGTGGTGTGTTGTGTGTCATCCCTGACCTCTGTGTTCCGCTGGTACATACCGGTGCTGTGTTGTGTGTCGTCCCTGACCCCTGTGTTTCGCTGGTACATACCGGTGCTGTGTTGTGTGTCGTCCCTGACCTCTGTGTTCCGCTGGTACATACCGGTGCTGTGTTGTGTGTCCTCCCTGACCTCTGTGTCCCGCTGGTACATACCGGTGCTGTGTTGTGTGTCATCCCTGACCTCTGTGTCCCGCTGGTAAATACTGGTGCTGTGTTGTGTGTCATCCCTGACCAGTGACCACTGTGTTCCGCTGGTACATACCGGTGCTGCGTTGTGTTGTCCAATGTCCATGTCCCTGACCGCCGTGTCCGTGTGAATCCACCGGCTTACTCTATGTTGCACCATGCTGCTAATTCAGTGTTCTTCAGCCCCTTTGCTGGCCACTGCTGAATTGTATGCCACGAACCACTGCACGACCCGGTTTAAAATGTTCAACAGCATTTAATAAACGATAATATGTAAAGACGAATGTGTGTTCGGTTACATTCGGCCAGCCTATGCATTGTTTTCATTCCACTGAAGTGTTCTCGACAAAAATAATGCAAATTTACATACAAAGCAAAGGCTATTGTTAACCTATTCATGACTCTATTTATGAAATACACTCCATTTATGACGACTTATACCGATTGGTCGCTTTTGGGACAAAATTCGCGTGTAATGACATCCTTAAAATCATTGATGGGGAGAATATTCCCCTTCATCTCGATCCCGCTCTGAATGCCGCGCCCGTCTCCGAAGCTGAGTCGGCTATATTTTAGTAGCCCTGACTCAAGTCAAAAGCATTGACTGGCCGACTCCCGACTCCTACTCCCCAGCCATGCTAAACATGACAATATCTAAAAAGTGTTTTGTTCCAATGACCATCTTTTACAAAAGTGAGTAGAATTGGTGTGGAATGGGCACATCATTCGGTGCGCGTGCTGGTGGCCAACGCCAGACGAGCGGTCTTTGAACGGACACCTAGGAATTTGCTCCCGAAAAGTCGTCATATCGACGTAGGAAGAGGCACATGCCATGCCAGCGCGATATCTCAAATCACGCGAAAAAGAGGGGGGAGGTTTGGAACCCAACAACCACTACCACGCTACCGTGTGGAGCGTTAACATTAACCTACTGACAAATTTGTATCTCCCCAGGACTTCGACAAACCTGGTCATCCCGCCTGATGCCACCTTACCCGGTCCTGCATCCGATGGACCAGCCACCCAGTCTCTCCTGTCCGCTGCAGACGTTGTAGAGGTCCTATTCGGATCAGACAGTGAAACACAGTACACAGACACAACACACTTCACACAGGACACAATCACCCCGGACACCGCATCACTCGCTCACACAGAACTCACTCAGAACACCGCAGCACTCTCCCAGGACACCGCAGCACGTACTCACACAGCACTCACCCAGCACACCACACCCGCCACCTCACAGTCACAGAACACAGCACTCAATCAGTCCCAGAGCACACCAACCACCAGAACACGCCAGTCCAAACGAAAGAGGCAACACACTGACACCGATGACATTGACAGCCTGCTGGTAGGGGAGATCGGGCACCTCCGTGCCGCTGCAGCGCAGTCGCAGTCGGTCACGAATGACGACTGCCACGCATGGGGTATGTTGCTGGCTGCGGAGATGAGGCTGATGGGTGACGAGCAGCGCAGGGCATTTAAGGCCAAGGTGGCGCGAATGCTTGCGGATGTGTGCGATGTGTAACCAAAGGACCTTGCACCGATGGTGTGCGAGCGCTATTTCAGAGATGTGTTTGTGCGAAGGATGTTGTTACCTATGCGATTAATCCGTTTGTTCGTCGCCCAATAAAGGTCGCACACTGTTTGCTTGATTCGAATGCTTAAAAGGAGGCCATCCTATGATAAATGTACCGAAAGCAGGCCGTGAAAACTTCACTGTGCCTGCCTTGAAAATCCGCTGGCATCAGTGTTGATCGTTGCCCCACTTTTTGCGATTCTTTGCATGGATTGACTGGACGGCAAGACGAAAAACGTTCTTTTATACGACAGTGACGTATCTCTATTTCCGACTCTGCGACACCAAACATACTCAAACACTGTAGGTACAGGTCAGCAGAGGGCGCGGTATTGCGCCGCCACCGTTTCGCCTGCCACAGCGGCGGCTCCTTAACAGCGAGCCGAGGCAGAAATACCAGAGTAGTCGTCTCGGACGCCGCAGACAACCCGCGACATGTCGGGACCGGATCGGCTGGCGTGCGTGTGTCGCCAGTGTTCCCTCGACGTATGACGGTTACGCGCGCAGGCAGCGGGCGGCACAGTGGTGGCGGCGGAGGCGCTCCCACAGCCGGTAGAGCTGCTGGGCGAGTGTGACACGCAGTCCTGGTGCCCGCGCCAGCACCGCTACAGCCGGATGGTGATGCTCCCAAATTTGACCACATCGGACGTGCGGGAGGAACTGGATTGGTCCGTCAGTTGTACCAACAGTATTCTAAACTTTCTCTACAAAATTCGCACAGCCGGCGATTCACATGCTCTCGCCTCCCTGCTTCATGCTGACTCTGGCCGTTACCCTCGAACAACCTGCCGAGGACGCTGGTATGACCCTCTCACGTGTGAGGACAAAGTGTCGTTTGCATGAGTTTTACTTCCCTGTCATTTTAATGTCATACATTTCAACGGCCTCAAGTCTCGGAACAGTCGTGTTATGTTGGAAGGTGATATTATATATGATCAATACATGCATAGACATACATAACTAACTCACATCTGCTAACTCATACGCCATACGCCAAGTGATAATGGAATTAAACAATGCGATATATTTAAATGCATTTAAATATCACATCGTTAATTCCATTAACAGTACCATAAGTGATAATAGGATTAAACAATGTGGTATATTTAAAACCATTACAAAATCCATTAATGCATTTAAATATATCTCAATTTGTAATTTCATTAATAATTCCATAAGTAACAATGGAATTAAACAATGTGATAAATTTAAATGCATTTAAATATCTAATTTTTGTATTCCAATACTAATTTCATAAGTGATAATGGAATTAAACAATGTGATATATTTAAATGGATTTAAATATATAACATTTTTTCCATTCCATTATCACTTGGCATATCCGTCATGGAATCTCAATATACACATACATACACATTACACACATACATACATAATACTCAGCACCTCGTCGGCCATAGCGCACGGGCGGCGCGCGACGCTCATGCCGCCGGCCCTCGGATGCTGCGCAGTGAGCGGCTCTGCCAGGAGCGGCGGCGCGCAGGCTCCCAGTGACCGGCGAGCGGACGGGAACGGCACATCGTCCTCGGCCCAGATGCGCCTACTCGAGTCCCACGGCTGCCCGCTGCCACTGCACACTGCCTGCATCGTTCACGTAGTCGGTGAGAGCCTGGCGGATACGAGCCGCCTCACGGGAGTGGGTGTTCGTGCCAGCCCTCGTGATGTCGACCAGGGTGGGGACGTGCTCCCTCTCGTCCGGGACTGGTGCGCCGCCGCACGAGGCATCAGCGTCCTCGACTTCTCGCTGCTGCAGGAAGTTGTGGAGGACACACGTGGCCTTCACGAGGTCCGCCACTCTCCCAGGCGCACAGCCCACCGTGCCGCGGTAGATGCGCCAGCGCTGCGCCAGCGCTGCGCCATGATACCGAAAGTGTTTTCCACGCAGCGACGCGCTCGGCTGAGGCGGTAGTTGAAGACGCGCCGAGCGTCCGCCTCCGGCTCAACGAGCGACGCCTTCGGGTACGGGCGCATCATATGGCGCTGCAGTGGGAAGGCCTCGTCGCCGACGAAGAAGTGAGGCAGGACGACGTCTGTGTTGGGCAGCGCCCGCGGTGGCGGCAGGACGTCGCCGACCTCCATCTGCCGCCGGAGAAGTGCAGCCAGGTCCGAACTGGCGAAAATGCCGCCGTCACTCTCACTTCCCATGCTGCCGATGCTGATGTACAGGAACCTGTGGAGCCATTATACAAGTTGTCAGTTACTATCACGCGCAGGATTACGTGGCGATTACCACATATAGCCACATTGTACAACTTACAACACAATTACAAACAGCGTCAAAGTGAGGTGCGATAACTGATCCTGAACTCGAGTGCCAGAGTGGAATATTTGACCTCATTATAACCATTCGGAGTGAAGGAAAAGACATATTAACGCTTCGTAGTTTTGCAAACACACACAATTTGTAAAGCACAATTGTGGTCATTTTTCGCTGTAACAAATACAAATTGTCAAGCCCATCATCATCATTATAGTTTACCTCAATTGCTCACAACGAAGCATTTGCAATGTCAAGAAATGCGTGACTCGTGAGTACGGCACTGACCCATTGTACGATGTAAACAAACGCAACTACCATGAACTACGACACAAAACGCGCAAGTGCACACTTGAGCTTTATACTTCCGATAGTTGAGTGAGGCGGTCGAGGTGACGGGCGGCAGTAGCCAGACCGTGAGCGGCAAAGACCGGGCGGCGGCAGGAGTCTAAACTGGGACGGCAGTCAACTAGAACAGCTTGCAAAGGAGAAATAGCTAGCTAGCGATGTATATAAGTGGTTAATAGTAGTTAATAAGTGGTTAATAAGTGGTATAAGTGGTATAAGTGGTAATTAGTGGTATATATGTGGTTGATATTGAGTGTTAAAAAAATGGGTTGCAAGTGAAGATTTCACAGCAAAGTTCGGAAAACGTGTCCAATTATGATCCTTTGTGTGCATTTATGCACCTACATATACCATATGTGTGTATGTGTACGTGTACGTGTGTGCGCGTGCGCATGCATTTTTGATAACGATGAAAACACCCACCTGTATCGTGCGTCAGCAACGGCCAGCAGGACCACGCTGCAGAAACCCTTGTAGCACCGGTAGAGGGTGCCGGTTCCGGGCGGCTTCTCGAGCGCCACGTGCTTCCCGTCAACCGCACCAATGCAGTTTGGCAGCTGCCACTGGTCGGCGAACGTGTCGGCCGACGCCCTCCAATCATCCATTGTCGGCGACGGAAGGTATAGTGGAGCCAGACGCTGATATATTGACCCGCACACTTCGTAAACGATGGCCGACATAGTGCAGGGTGCGATGCGGTAGGATTCAGCGATGGTCTTCATCGTACCACCTGCAGCCAGGTATCTGCAACGGTCAAAGAAAACATGTTCATGGTAATGTGTGTTTCCAACACTGAACAACTGTCGGCCTCAATTAAAACGAATTTGACTAAAATACACATTTTAAGTACGACCATACTCAGCGGAGCTGAAAACTCACCACCACGTCACACAAATCTGCCCAACATGTCATATACGCGATGCCATTGTCAGCATTGGGGAATTTTGAGTGGGAAGCGAAACCTTATTGATATTTTGTACTTCTTTCCGCGTGAGTCATGAATAATTGACCAATTCCAGGCCAAAGGACAAATGTTCCACGACGGCGTTGGGCACACATTCCGATACAATAAATGTGCAACAGGCAAAGGACATTATTTCGAATGCAACGATACCTCATCTCAAAGAAAGGTAAAAATTATGTCATTATTATGAACACAATGGAAACAGAATAAAGGTGACTAGCTAACCTTAAGGCAACTGCCAGGCGTTCCGCTGGTGAGATAGGGCGCCTCATGTTGGTCTCCTGCTTCATGATGTCGTTCTTGACCAGGTCCAGTACATGGTCAAAGTCGTCCGACGACATCCTGAAGTATCGGAGATGTCCCTCTGGGTCACGTCTCAGGTCCGTGACGAGAGTATGGAACTCTCCTTGCTCTTCCCTGCATGCGAGCACTGGTCGGACCCATAGTCTCCTCGTACGCTGCTGCTCCTTTTCACGCCGCCGGCGCCGCAGCAGCCTCAGTAGCAGGATGCGCTGCAGGGAAGCAGCCTGGTCCATGTCTGAAATGAGATGATGAAAAGAGAGCACATAAGAAAATGAAGAAAATGAACATAAGAACAGACATGTGACAAGATCCAAAAAAGATCAGGGATCCAGGATCCCTAGGATCCCAGATCTGGGATTTTTTTTGATCCTGGATCTTGCAGAACCATTTTGTTGTGGGATCCTGGAAAATCATTTTTCGTGGGATTGTGGCAAATTATTTTTCGTGGGATCTTGTGGATCTTGGATCCTATTTTTGTGTCATGGCCCTTCACGGGACACATTTTCAGCTCCCATCCCCTTCCAGCTCATTCAGCCAGACCCCAAAAACGCTCCAACCTGAATTCATAACTGATTGGGTTCTCGTTCCCACCTGTTCCAAAGCTTAAGCATATTTCACTTTTTGTGGTGCTTCAATATAAGAATGCATGTATTTCATGCTTTAGAACTCCCACATTTAGTGATCAGACATGTGCCAAGATACAAAAAAAAATCCGGGATCCAGGATCCATAGGATCCAAGATCTGGGATATTGTTGGATCCTGGATCCTGTAGGATCATTTCCAGGATAATTTCATCCAGTGGATCTTGGATCCTGGGGAGATACAAAATTGTGGGATTCTATGGATCTTGGATCCTGTAAGCAAAAATTGGTGTAGGATCCTTGAATCCTGGAAATCAGTTTGTCGTGGGATCTTGTGGATCCTATTTTTTTGGCCATGACATGTCTGATGGGATATGATAATCATGAGTTGGTGTGGGTCGACAATCAACATGTCATCAGGGCAAACATGAAGTAAATCATGAAGGGATCCTATTGAACCAGATTCTGAAATCAAGAGTCCACATAGGTCAAGTTGTTTGGTTCACAAGTCATTTATGACCAAAAAGGATTATTCAGGATCCTATTGGTCAAAATGGGCCAAATGGAGTGGCAGAAACATCCACAGTCAGTTGGTGGCAGCATATGGTAAGAGGCGGTCAGTGAGTCCAATTGTCATCTAGGACAAAACATAGCATCACATGTTCATAATGATATAGGAGCAACCAGGAGATGAAACTGGAATCTGGACCACCTTTGACTTAATTTTGTGTTTTTTCATCATTTTTTGTTTGTTTAGCTGTGTTCCGGATTCTGTGTAACTGTGTCCCGGAACAATGAACATTTGCACAAGAATCATGCAGATCCAGGATAGCAGTGTCCCAAAATAACATTATTGCTTGGGTGTGAGAGTGGCAAATTTGAGAAGAAAAAACCATGAAAGCGGAAAATTATGTACAAAATGGAACAATATAGATTTGTTTTGAATATGAAAGCAGTTGTTTTGGTTGAAATCATGTATTTTTAGCCAATACTTTTTTGTTGTTGTCAGAATCAATATCAATTCACAACGTGGGATCAGAAAATTCACTCCTAAAATGGGGAGAGTGGAAAATTATTCACATTGGTCATTGGTGTCATTTCCCACCCAAATCAATAGATTTTGGGACACTGCCAGACAGTCTTCAAAATTGTCCATATTATCTTTGGAATCCAGGAGCCAGCTAATCAAAAATATCACATATTGATGTTCTCAGTGACTGTCATGCTTTATTACAGCTTGTTTTCATTTTAGTTAACCCCATAGACGCCATAGTGATGCATATAAAGAATTAACTTACAATTGAATTGCCTAATTTTAAAAGCATGGTTACTCCCATGACCAGGTCAGAATCAATGACAGGAAATGTTTAAAAAGAACAGCAGAATGCAATCATCCCAATAATGATACTTATTACGAACGAGCGTGAAGTGCTCGCTCGTCTTTCCGTGGTATATGGGAAAAATCTGCAAAAAATCTGGGGAAAAATATGACGGACTGCTCTACACCCACCCCTCCCCCAGTCAACAACTTCTCACTGACAGCTGATGGCCTCCTACACCCCCTCACAGTAAAAAAAAACTTTCATTGATGGCCCCCTCCCCCTGCTCACATGTCACTGGATTTCGTCCCCAAAACCCATGCGTAGATCTGCCCTTGACAATACATTTGGACAAACTAAAACCAAATTAAACATGTTTTGGATGCAGACTTTTGTACTTTTTTACAAACACTTGCCAATTCTTGGACAATTAATTGGGAATAAGACAATATTTGTTTCTGAAAGTGGCAAAGGAGAAATGTTTGGCGGTACATGTTTGGCGGAGCTATTTTTATAATGCAGCAATGTAGCCATTGAACCTAATAAACAGTTGACCTTTTGCTGATGACATACATGATGAATAGGTACATTTTAATTGATTGGCTGGTCAAAATGCCAATGTTCATGTAAAAAGCATTCATATTAATGTATTAACTGCGCCATCTTCGTAACCTGTACTTTTGAAAGCAGTTGCAATGCTAAAAAAAGGACTCATAAAAAAATAAAGGGCATAAAAACATTCACATTTCCATTCCATACCAATAGTTTCAAGGAATCACGTCGCAACCGTGTAGCTTACCTGATTTTAGTCTTGTCAAGAGGCGAAATACCCGACAAAAGGCGACGACACACAATAGACTATTAAATCTCGGCAATTGCTGGCGATTGCCTCGACCAGCGTTGCTATGGTAACCATGACGTCAATGTGACGTAAGCTAAACTCGGCAATTTGGGCGGAGCTTCCGGCCGGCCGGCTGGTTGCCGAGCAGCAGTTGCCGGGCAATCGGTTGCCGAGAAGTTGCCGCGAAAATCGCCCGTGTAACCTAAGCTTAATACGTGTGCAAAATAAAGACAGACATAGACATAGACGTGTATTGAAACCATCCGCAATAAACTTGTGGCTCTTACGGCCTCTCGTGAAAAGATAAAATATAGGAGGTGGGTGGTCCAAAACATGCTCACAAACAGACACACGCACACACATTCCATACATGCCTGTCGTATAAGATATAAGAAGAGACAAAAGCTCAACGCTGGCAGAACAAGTTCTAAACCCAGGTCCCGGCACAGGTGGTGCCTGAGATGTCTGCTGAACACGGGTACCGGGAGCCGTGTCAGGTCCGGTGGTAGCTGGTTGTACTGCTGCGGCGCACGGCTAAGGAAGCGCCGGCGGCCCATTTCCGTTCTGGACCTGGGCACATAAGACTACCGTCCTGCCTGGTGTGACGGTCACGGGTGTCCGACACGCGGACGAAGCCGCTGGCCAGCGCCTCCGGCTCGCCCAGGCAGTAAAGCAGTACTATCCCACGTATGACTGGATTCCTGACTAGCCACTTGCTGGTCTGATCTCGGCAACTCGCCAGAGTCCCTCTTGGGCCCTTGTTTCTCATGTCGAATGGCATGACTAGATGCAGCATTCCGGCATCGTTCTCGAAAGCTTACCCACACGACGCACCTGCCGAGTAGGGCCCATCCACTCCAGGGCTCTCTCTACTCGGCAGCTGCGTCGGCAGCTCGGCAGCTGGTCAGTGACACGCTCTACTCGGCAGCTGCGTCGTGTGGGTAACCTTTCGAGACCGGAACAGCCTGTGTGCAACCACTGCACCGTTCCACTGAGCGTAAAACGCGTCCCATCTCTCAGCGACATCTGCGAACGCTTGGAATGCATACACTCACGATTTTTATCCCAAGACATCGCTCGATGATACGCTAGGCGACAATGCAACGAACAGGCTATCTGATATTCAAAGGAGTTCCGATTTAATATTGTGTTCAATTTCCGCCAGTTACTGTGCTACAATATCCTTAATTAGGTAGATAGGCGCTTTGGCCTAAGTGCAAAAAAGTGCCACCAAAACCTACTTAAACCCCTATGACTGCCAAATAACCTTGCCTACACTCTTAGAAAGTCTAAAAGAACTTAAATGTACTCTTTAAGTCAGCCACTGCTCTTTGCGATCCGTAAAATGACGAAGAACAATAACAATATCAGAAGTGTTTTACCGGACGATAACACCAATACGTTTACAACGAAGAGACCTCAACGCCGAAACGTCGTTTGCAATGGTTTACAAATCACAAAACCCGGTAGGATATATGTTATATTTTTTGGAAAATTATTTTTGAATCATGTTAAGAACATACCAAGACATAAAATTACTCCGCCAGATCTTACATCTAAATTCGGAAAATGACGTTGTGGTCTATAGTGCGCACGGAAGCAGCTCGGAGTCGTCGGAGAGCTTTGGAATGCCGTGCGATGACTGCCTGGAACCGACGGCCTGCCAATATCCGGTCTGCGCAGTCTGGCATGTACTTCCGTACAAAGTTCACGAATGACGGCGACAGATAGAGTGGCGATAGGCAGACACCTCCTTGTTCATTTATGCAAGGGTGTTTTTATTGTTGTTTATTACCATCATGTCGCTTATTGTTATGTATATATCGTCATACTGTCCGTTGTATGTATGTCTTTGTCAATGTCAATTGAACGGCTGAGAAGTCATCATCATGGAGTGTTCAATAAACTCATTCATTCAATGGCTGCACAATGGCCTGAGTGAATCGAAGCGTCCTTACCCTAACCAAACCGAAAACCTATGTTTATGCTGTGTTGTTACAAGCATCCAAGGATAGGTGTATAGGGTAAAGGTAGATAACTTCGTGAACAAATGTAAATGTACTCCCGCATCTGGAGAATAGGGGATATATATGGAGGTGCCTTGTATCACACAGCGACGTTTCTGAAATTGCCACATTTCGCACAAAATGGCGTCAAAAATATCTCTAAAAGCTCCTAACTTGGTGATCAGGTGTGCAAGTTCGTGAAGACTGATTTCAACTTCGTGATTATTGTTTTTGTAGCAAATATAACCACAAACTTGGAATGTAAAGAATAATTCCGCTATAGTGGTAAGTTGCGGGATGTTCGAACGTGCGTCTGTATAATTTTTGAGAGCCTGGCCCGTTGAGAAGAGGCACCTGCACCCGCACCTTTAAAGTAGTTTACAAACCATAACATAACCTGTCGAATAAAGTGGCCTCAAACAAACTTCCTAATGGACGTCTATCAACACATACCCCACAACATAGTAGTCAACATCGCAGGCCCGCTGCTCTATTTGCAGTTTTAGCACAGCTGTATTCGGATACTACGAAGTTAGGGTTCACGAAGTTAGGAACTGAGATCAACAAATAAATCTGGCAAATTCTACAAAAATGTAGAATGGCGGCGCAAATAGGTCTGGCATCAATGCAGCCCTCATGTACGCAGGCAGCAGCACGATTATGAATATATTGTTGTCGCTCTCAAACTGGAGGCGTAAATAGAAAGCAAATCACTTCAGAAAAGTGAAAAATCCACAGGAAAACTATTTTGAGCTATTACAAGAACAGACCAAAGTAGGAATCCTAAAACAAACTACATATCCTGCTTGTGTGACCTGTACGATACCGAAAAGTGCGATGACGATTGACGGCGACAACGCGTTTTTAGAAATATGCGATATCGCAAATCACGAAGTTAGGGTTTTCACGAAATGGTCTACCTCTACCCTATGCGCACGGGTGCACACCTCATAACAAATGAAGTAATTGACAGAAAATTAATGAAGAAATAAACTGTTCACGCGCTGGTACACCAGAGTTTTTTTTTGGGGGGGGGGATACAATGTATACAGCGCTATGCTGGAAACCAATAAATGTCTATTTCAATTAATTAAATTATTATAATAATAAGGCAATAAAGTAAAGAACAAGAACACTTATGTCACAAGCAGCCACGGGAGGGGGAGGGGGACGCGTCCCACATTTTTGAGCCAGGGGGATTATTATCCCCAATTTTTCCTGACCAACAAGATTGTTGGAAATCAATGTGCAGTTGTACTTGTTGTTGGTTTTACTCCCTCCCCCGATCAACAACTTTTTTCGTTGTCGCCACCCCCCCCCCCCGCTCAACTACCTTTCGCTGATTGCGATCACTTAACTTCCCGGAATCCCGTCCCCCAAATTTCAAAGGCGTGGCGAAGCCCTTGACCGCATGCCAACCGATGTTACATGTCGTTACCATAGGCATGTGACTACCGGGTATTTGCCATCAAAATTTCGAAATCAATTTAAATTCGACATCTTGTATTGTTAATTTCCTAATCTAACGCGATTTAACACAACCGACACCCAGAACTGCAACTAAAAGTTGTTCAGGAACAACTTTTAGTTGTTTGCAAGACTGCACTTTAGTCAAGTAACATTATGTATCCGTCATCAGATTACTATTTGCAGCGTCAGCGTGGTGAACGGTGGAGCTTCTCAGAGCCGCCGCGAAGGTTGCCTCGCTCGGCTAAACTATCGACGATTGACTAACGATTTATGAATGTATTTTAGCATGCAGAGTCAACTTTCGAGTTTCGATGTACTTTATATTTTTTAAATGAGCGACGAAATGCTCCACTTTCTATATAAATTCAATTTAATTTCGCTCGCATCACATCAGAAATCTTGAATCTCATAGAAGAAAAAAACGTGACTCAAAAGTCAAAGCGTTTGGCATGATTGTTTACTGAAAGTGGTTTGAGTGCATGTGCGCAATTCAAGGAACGATATTTGTCGTGATGGTATTTCAGCGTCATGTTGTGGGTTGTGCTTCTGATATTGACATGCCCCACTGCGTCTCGGGCAGCGTGAATATCGTGAGTATCGGCCACCGTCACGCATGGCTCGCCACTCCTTCGGTTGGTCTCTCGCGCACACTCGTCAATTCAAACCAGCGAATATGAAGGACATCACATTTATTACAGGGGTAAAACATTTAACAATGGTGAATATGAACACTCATGTATGAGTTGACGGTCCCGGCCTTTCATTTGAGGGTCCGGGCCGAGCAGCACTAATGGAGGGTGTCCCTCGGCCTCCGCTTCCCTCAAAGGAGACGGTCTCGCGCTGCTGCTGCTGCTGCCTCGGCGGCTGTGACTGGTCTGGCTGGAGTGCGTCTCATCCTTGTCTGTCTGCCTGTCTCTGCTCCGCCCCGGTACGCGGCACAAGGGGCAGATGCGGCTCCGGCCGGGCGCGTGACGTGGAGCTGGCCACGACTGATGCCCGGATCTTGTGACGTCAGCGCCGGATGTCGTGACGTCAGTGTAGGAGCTCATGATGCGCAAGCGATCGCTCGTCCTGTGGGAGCCGGAAATGGATTCATATTAGCTTTCCGAGTCAATATTAAACGAAACGCGCTCTAGGTGCCTGGTGCCATGGAAACGAAGCAGATCAGAACACCAACACAGCTACAATATTGTGCGAAACTCACTGGAAATTTTACGGCAGTTTTATGTTTGCTAATTGGTCAATATTTCAGCCGTTTCCAGGGTCCATCAGCATTTTCATCGGGTTAAGCGACATGTAACTACACTAAGGAAGCCGTGGCTGCTACGCTAAGTCAACGGTATTGGTCATGCCTCACAGAATATCCGCCGGTGTGGGTAATGCTTACCTTAGGTGGTGCGGCTGCGATGGTGGGGTGGCGGCTGGTCCTGGTGGCTCGCAGTCGCAGTCGGACGGCATTCGGCTCGGGAGGCGCAGCGGCGGCGCTCCCCGCTCCCGTGACGCTCCCCGCTCCCGTGACGTCCGCTCAGCATCACTTGGGCGATGTGATGTAGCATCATCCAAAACGGGCGCGTCAGATGCTGCACCGGCTGGCCGTCCTCAGGCGATGTGGGGTCCCTCTCGAACCCAAAGTGGGAGCCACCGGCCGCCTGGTCCCGGGACCACATCTCATCGCTGCTCCCCATATACCAGGTCTCTGGGAACCGCAGCAGCGCCCTGCCATCAGGGCCTACGGGAAGGCCGGAGGGGTACTGGCCAAGGGTCCAGTCCCGTCGTGTGTCCCGGCAAGCAGAGCCGCCGCTGCTCCAGTCACTCGGGTAGTAGGGCCACTCCGATGGAGAAGGTGCACCCATCGCTGGGCTGCGCCTAGCGTCGCCCCGGGCGGACGCCTCATTCGCGCGCAGGTTGTTCAGGTACGCACAGCCCGCATGGAAATTGCGACTGAGCTTAAACTCCTGGTCCGAGGTAATATTTCCGTCTCCGTCCTCTTCTAGGGGACTGTCGTCCCCCATCTGCCGAAATTCCCGCATCGAGCCGACATATTTACCTGAGGGGAGACGTGAAAGAAACGTTTAGAATATTGCGGGAAATACCCAGAGCAGATGTTACTCCAGAAAGCAGTCGAGAGAGTAACGATGATACTGATATTCTGTGTTCTTGGCTGTAGGGACTGCAAATTGCTCAATAGTATCTGAAAGAGCAACAAGGGAGCATATACGTGTAAAAAGAGATCAAGTGAGACGGCAAGGATTGGTAACAGGTTTGAAAGTTTAAAAGAAGAAAACACGAAGAGTTTTAGTTATATTGGTCAACAAAGCCTTGATCACAAGGCAGCACATTGTATGGAAGATACTATTTACACACTATGGCGATTGTAATGCAAGTATTTATAATGGAAGCATAAGCGACATCATGCAGAATCAGAAACTCAAACTATTTTTTAAATGAAGATTAGCAAAAATGCAACATTATGTTAAATTATGTTAAATGCGTTTCAAATAAGAATACAATAATATTGTAAGCGTGGTTGTTCGGTATCTACGAACATAAAATGCATATTGAAAGTGAATGAATGGTCCCATACACATTCCACATTTGTTCATTTAGCTAATATTACTCAAATTCCCTGAATTGCCTTGGCATTGGAGGAGGAATTATGGCATGTCTAAGTGAGTGCCTTACGGAAAGGATTGATACAAAGTGATAAATATTACATGATCGAATTGTAGTGACTGAACACAAATAAGAGGAAATCCGTGGCAGCGCTTATATTACATTGTGAACTACTTACGGAAGTGCTTCTCGTCCCACAGACGGCAATTAAGACTGAATATATTATTCATCTTGCGAGAACTGCGGATACTGCGTATGATGGAAGTGGCTGAGAACAGCGGACACTGGGTGCTCCGTTTGTTGGCGCTGCTGAGAGTGATAGCGGCGGAAATCTATGCCACATCGTAGGCTCGGCAGGGAACTGAAAAACGTTCTGATTGGCTGGGAGACGTCCGGTCGGCCCGTTGGCTACTCCTCAGCGAATCAGCGCTCAGCGGCGCCGACAACGCCATCATGGATCGGCTCTGATTGGTCGGCCCCCTGGTCGGGGCTGGGAGGAATGATGACCGGGACGACGCCTTGGAAGGGGCCGACATCACCACGAGGTGGTGGGCCGTCAAACTTCAATAACAAAGTAACAATATATCGAAATCTTGGCACGTTTCGATGATGTACGGAACAGCTGGGATTATTCTAATCGAAGAGCCATACCTATGTAGCCCGTAGCCGAAGATCGATGCAAATCAAAAGCGGTCGAAGATAAAATGTTTAAGGTTGAGAAATCAGTTGTCTGGTGACTGCACAACTTCGCGAGGAGAACATAAAAGGTCGTTAGCTTGATGGTGAGACAAAGTAAACGATGTATCTCCTATGCAAGTGTAGAATAGGACCATACAAATAGGCTGTTTGGCGAATTTGTTTTGGATCGAGTTCTCACGTACTTTCTTGCCTATTTATTTTGGTTGCCATCACCTCGTAAGAAGTAAGCAAATTATATCGTATCCTGGGCCAGCCGTGACTTTTAGGGAAAGGTGGGGAATCCGGACCACTAAGCATTGACGTCACCTAGCTGTGTCATATTAACACTTGTCCTCTATTGAGTTTGGGAGGTGCAGTTCCAAGCCCTGCTGCTTCCTCCAACACAAACACTTTTAGTTTCAGATTTCACTTTTCTTGTCCAATGATGTTAGAATAATGTTATGTAAAAACTCGGGGGAGGGGGGGAGGAGGGGGGGGGAGGGGGTTAGACCCCCTCCCCCTTAAGGTTTCTCAAGGATAGCGGAAAACGGCGGCGCTGCGCGCTACCTTTTTTTGCACATGTGTTCGGGCATCGATTATCCACATTGTGTGAAATTGTTGACCTCGAGTCATCTCAGGTCAGGCCACTAGGTCAGGTCACGTGACTCCACCTCCAAAAAAAAAATGCGTTCGTACCACAGCCACAGTCTTTGACCGATCAGTTTCAAACTTCCAGAATTTCATAAGGTAATAGGTACCTACAACCAGTTTATCTCGGATTGTTGATATCAGTGACCTAAGGTCGGATCCATTTTGTGAACTCCACACTATAAGTAAATGGTGAAATATTCAAATGCTTCCTATTCCGAGGATATGCACAGTGGCGGATCCAAGGGGGTGGTCACGGGGGTCAGGTGGTCACATGACCCCCCTTGGGCCGTGAAGGGAAACTGTTGCCCCGGGGCACCAGGGGCACCACCGCGCCGGGGCCCCACCTCGCCGGGGCACCAAAAATAAAGCAAAAACAATCCGAAAATCTCCCCCCCCCCAAAAAAAAAAAAATCACGCCGCTACGCGGCACAAATCATTCAGTATTCTATTCCAGCACAAAAGGGTCTAATATAGATTGTCAACACTGGCGGCCGCAGGAGGAGGACATGGGGCCCATGGCCCCACCTTTGGCCTTAAATGGGGAGGGGGCAACATGTTTTTTGACCCCACCTTTTGCACCAGACATATTTCCTCGTTTTGACTCTGCATCCTGGTTCCAATACCAAAGTTAGTTCTCCAGCCCACCGAAAACCTCAAATGTTGGCGCCGCTTCGCGGCGCAATAATAGTTGTATGGGTATCCATTTTGCGTAAATACCATTGATAATTAAGTTTAAGTGCAGCTTTTGTGACACATTTTCTTCAAGGCTTCAATTTTCTTCAAGGCCCTTCGCAAAATCCTGCCTATTTTTTGTTTAGTTCCATAACATTTTTGAAGTCCGCACGAGACACAAAGCAATATGATGCACTGCTACTCTACTACACTCTGGCCCAACGTGCACGGTGGTAGGAGGAACCGTCGATTCCCATCTATGAAATTCTTACAAATATTTTTTAACTCTAAAAAAATAGCAAGATTTGTTTTAATCGGTATTACACCATCTCTCGAGAAGTGGCCGAAATTCTGCAGTTGACTCGCGACTGAAACTTGCTCTTTCCTATAAAAAATAGCTTGCAGCTATTGGCTTTTAGTCCCCTTAGAAATATATGAAAGAGATGGGAATCCCAAAATTCTTAACTTGTCGGCACAGCCAGTTAAAAAAATTCGTATGTAGTGAGATGGTAATCCCAAATGAACGACTTACGAAGAAAATAATTCGTAAGTCAGCATAGGAATCCAGCCCCTGGTTAACTGACCTGATAAGATCCGATAAAAAAAAATCACGCCATCAACGTAATTGGCACCCAAACATCTGTGCCAAATACGGCAATATGTGTGCTACCGTTTTCCCGCTAACTCCAAAAATAGGGGGCGTACAAACGCCCCACTCCAGCACGCCGCGGACTAAGAAAGCCATAGGTCTATAAAATAATCACTAAGTGTGCAATTGATGTCAGGTCACAGTCAGGTCAAATTTCAAAATCGACGTACCTACATGAGCTTATGGGCTATATTTTCCATCATAAGCCTTCTATTGCGATCATTATTTCCCAAAAGTGTTCTGGAAGATATAATACATAAGCAAAAGTGAGACTGCAAGCGAAAGTCAAGGTCAAGGTTAGGTCACAAAAGGTCAATATGCCGCATGCGCTAAAGATCTACGAGAGTCACACGATGCATGTTTTATGGATTATGGATTATTTTATGAATTATCCCATGCTGAATCTTCGTAGAATTCGATAGCGATAGTCATTTTACCACCCAACCTCATATAAGAGCCGACAAAATACCGAGTACCGATACATTCTTACTTAAGTCAAGTTGTTGTCAAGTTCAGGTCAAGGTCAGGTCACAAAGATTCAAACTCCCAATTGATAAATCTAAAGAAAATGTATGTTTCTGGACTATTTTTTTCTCAGAAATACAGTCATTATGTTTATTTGTTCGTATCTGGCCATTACAAATTAAAAAAAAGTAATTTACCAAATGGCGTCGTTAGTAGGTACTCATATTTTGGAGCCATGAGTCAGCCAAAAATGTGGTATTGTTTTGAAACTTAGTTTTGGAATCGTCCATATGTGCGGCTCCAATATATAGTCCGTTTTTTATATATATTTTTGGACAAAAAAAAGTTGTTCAAAATGATAATTTGTGCTAATAATATACTATTTTAATCAAAAGAAAGAACAAACTATTCTAACGCGTTTCGATTCACTGCAATTTGCTATCTTTTGATCTTCCATAATTGTAGTTTCATCAAAGTTTGGACTTTGCACAATGTGTTGAAGTTCAGCTAATTGTCGCGTTAAAGTGGCGTCTTCACGCCACTTTAACGACCATCGATTGACCAGCAGAGGACCCTCGGTCGTTTCGAGAGGGTATTTCAGGCCTGATGGGGTTATATTATCAGACTTAATGAGTCTTATTTCGGTCTAATAGGGCTCCTGTCAGGCATCAGAGGGACCTCTGTGTGTGTGAAAGAGATCTAAGAGAGCATTATTCAGACCTGAGAGGGTCGTATGGAGTATGCCGGGGTTATGCCTGTCTGAAAGTGCCCTCGGCCGGTCTGAGGAGGCACGTAGCTGACCTAAAAAGGATACAAATGTTTTTTAGTTGGAATTGGAGTTGAGGCTGGCATTTTAGTTTCGGTATTCCATTTGGCGCTCCATTTTTAAATATAATGAAAGCTACACCGTCTGATCATCGTCACCGTTCTCCCCTCTGGAGCCCAGGCGGGCCAGAAGGGCCCACCGATGCTCCAGCAAACACAAGCTGCCTTTGCAGCCCCCTGGGTGCATACCTGCATAACATAACTATCACCGCAGTCACTTTCCTGTTTCTCATTGGCCCTCATTCGCAAACACAATTGCCGATTGAAATTAAAAAAAAAGTTCCGGTTCTTTAGACACGGTGTGGCTGGTGAACGTGTCTGGCAAGCTACCGTATCGAGGGTATTTTATCAAGAAATCGTCAATTTTCCAGCACCATTAAATTAATAGAATAATTTCTACCATATTTCTTTTCGAAACCTACCAGATAGACAAATAATTCGGAGTGAAAAACTGTGAGATAAAAATATTGTCCATTGTGTGCCTTCAAATGGTTCCTTAAAGTGAGATAATCACCTTTTTCCAAAACAAATGGAGTTAGCACCTGAAATGGATAGACGAGGCCAACATATGATGTAAATTCCCTACGCATTGTTATTTATCTTGAAGGTATGCAATATGTTTCCTGCACTCTATCTTTTGCGAATATATGCCAAACATTTATGAACAATCAACAATCATTTGAAAAAGTGCATTGAAATCGTCAGTTTAGCTTGGCACCGGACGACGACCTACTTAGTGTCGGCGATTTTTTTCTCTCTCCCATTTCTCATTCAACAACGTTGAACAGATTGATGCAAAAGCGCCAGATGTTGCGCTTTCCAATAGTGGAGCGAAAATACCGATCATTAATTTTCTCAAACTTCATACTTTGAATAAGGAAATAATTGTATTTAATTCTTAAATTTAGATCACATCATTTTAAAGGGAAGTGTCGCCCTTGATAGATTCGAGCGAATGCTATAAAATGACTAAACAGAGAACGCAGATAATGATTCTGCTATTAATTTGTCATAAAACCCGGGAACTGTGGAGATATTCATGAAATACAATATTATACAACATGACGTAATTTTCAGATATACGTCACAAACGCGTCACACCTCCCTATTTTATTGTGAATCGAATTAGGTAAACAGTGCAGTTGTATGTGCGCCGCCGGTTGTATAATGCATGCATATCTGGTAAGATACACACAACAGGTACGCCATCTGGTAGCACTATCTTCTGTGAGGTCACATGGATTCGATTTTTTTGTCTGTGTCAACGAACGGAAAAACGGTTATTTTCCTCAAGTCTTTCCTGAAGAACAAATTCACTTTCAAAGTAGGAACCAGAGATACTTTTTAGAAGTTTTAAACATGAAGGTAGCAGATCAATCCGGAGACCAATTCTAACGATGCGTGACGTCACGGCTGCCCGTGATGGGCCATCCGTCATTCCTGGAAAACGCCTTCCGCTGTTTTTGTTTGGTGAGTTGATTTGCACTGAATATTTATTTGTTTGTTCTCGACAAGATTATCCCATTGCTGAGTCAGAGTAAGTGATCTTTGTTGCATGTTGTGTTATGTGTTATGCATACTAAACAATATATGTAAGCTTCATTTGCGACCTGCTGAGTAGTGTATACAAAGGTAGTGTATTTCACATTCCAGATTCAATACCTGCTCATTCCTAATTTGTATGAAATTGGGGCATACTAGTCATACTATTGACATTGATCACACATATTTTGCATGCGGTTTTGTAAAAGCAGACTTGACATGCTTCATAATCAGACATGATATGATACTGACAATGTGTGGTCATTGTTACTTTTACGCAGCCAGGCTCAGCTGAGGTGCTGGAGGAAGAGCGCTGTGCCGAGCCAGGCTTGGCAGAGGGACAGCACATACTCTGGATCGGTTTCTCCTTTGCTATGGTGCAAACAGTCACGTCTCCGGCCGTAGAACAGTGAATTAATTTGGTACCAGTGTATTAAGACCAAAGCTCAAACTGTGATTTAGTTCAGTTTTCTGCTTTTGGGATTGTTCAGTTGGCCAAATTAGGATGTAAATTGATGATGATAATATGATGCAACCTTTGCCGAGTTTCCATTGTTGAGGTGTGCGCTGCCTCACTCTCCAGCGCTTGCCAGGTCAGCACACGAGCTTATGTATCTGTTCAACAATGCCAGTTCAGAAATTGAGTAAATCATCGAACGCTTATAGCACAATTAAGCCCAGGCTCCACTATGCGTGGAAAGTACGCACGGTTTTTGCAAGTTTGCGTCTTTTGCGTACCGTTTTTTGACACCGTCCGGGATTTGCGTAGTTTAGTGTTGAAATGGTAATGAGACTGATCCTTTTGATGAATACGCATCAGTGCAAGTACTCAGGCTTAAAAGAAGTCAGGGATTTCACGTGGGTCAATACTCAATAGTTTAGGCTCCAGAGGTTACGATGACATTTTCTTTAACACAAAATCGTGAATAACTTTGTATCGGTTGAACATAGAGCAATAACTTTGACACCATCGTGTTTTTCTCGTCAATGCACTTCGCAAAAATATTAATGGTGTCCTGGTTAAGTCAACTTCAAAATTTGACCTCAGGTCAATGTCATTTGGTGACCCAGGTATGTCATGTTGCATTCGGGGCGATGCATCTGGACGAGACAAACACATTGGTGCCATTTGCACGTCTCTATCTATATTATTTCAAGAGTTATTAGCAATACAGATTGCCGGCGATGCGCCGCCAACTGTCTCAGAATACGCAATCTTGCAAAAACCGGAAAAAAGTTCAAAACTCTGAACTTTTTTGCGTACTTGCGTACTTGCGCACTTGCGTCTTTTGCAGAGTTGCGTACTTCCGTGCTGCGTCTTTTGCAAGTTTGCGTGATATTTCATGCGTACTTTGCGTACTGTTCCAGTGTAGCTCAGTCAATGCATTTTCTATCAGCTGAACATTTTTAGACTACGCAAAAGACGCAAACTTGCAAAAACCGTGCGTACTTTGCGTACTATCACGCATAGTGGAGCCTGGGCTTTATGCGGCCTGTATAGTTGTAATTGTGATGCACCATCGAGATTCGGCGATACGAGACGAGACTAATCTGACTGCAGGGGCGCAGCCAGACCTTCAGAAGGGGGGGGGGGGGGGGCAAGCACCTGGGAGAGGCCCCACCCAAAAAATACCCCTGGATATGAAAAACTCTACGGATTTCGGCCACTTTATTTTGTGAGGCCCCCTTTTTAGCATTGTTTTCTTCGTCTACTTTTGATGAGCTGGATTGGACCAGGACCCTCAGTAGGCATTGTACTGAGCGCATTACTAATTTGTATTGTGACGTACAAGAGAGAAAACCTATCTTAGCTGACAACAGGTGGGGTCGGCTTTTGAGTGTGGGGTGGCTGAAATGACGAAAAAAATACCCCCATTTTGATACGTGTTTGTAAGCCTTTGCTGCATTTTGATGTGGATTTTCATATTATAGTAGGTAGGTATGTACTTGTTAGTTAGCGCCGCGAAGCGGCGCGAAATTTTTACGGTTTTGCCTGATAAAACCCAGAAATATAGACGGTGGGCCTTGTAGAGGATAATAAGCTAAAAATGATATTCATTCAATTCAGCGTTACGACGAACCGATGATGATGACTATGGCTTCGTTATGATGATGACTACCGATGTGACGCCGCGAAGCAGCGTGAAAATGTTAATTTTAGGTGCTGGAAAACGAGATGTTAGTATTGGAACCAGACCGTGAGGTGAGATGGCTTGGGGAGATGGTCCCGGCCTGTTTCCACTATTAGCTCTTCGGTCCAGCAAATTGTGCACCGCTGGAGCAGCTTCCAGGTGCTGATCTCCTCATCTTTGCGTTGGGGTGGCCTTTTTCGGAACTCGGCAAACTAGCTAAACATGTAGCCTGCTTGAAACTTGAAAGTGAATATTTGATAAAGGTATAAAGGTAAAGGTAAATATAATGGGTCCTGGGGCCAGCAATTACCGCCAAGGAGAACCTCCGCCAGACACTTAATGCAATTCTTTTTCCCATTTTCCAAATTTGTATAAGCAATTGCGAAACTTGTGTCATGCCGCAAAGCGGCGCGAAATTTTCCAGTTTTTGACACTAGATAGCTGGATTTTGACTGCACTGCAAAGACAATTTGTACGATAAATTGTTAATTTTTCCCTCAAAAAGTGTGTGTGTGTGGGGTCGACCCTCCCCTGCCTTCTAAAAGTGGGGGAGTTTGACCAGACCTCCCCCCCCCGACCCTCCCGTCGGCGACGCCTCTGGCTGACAAATATTGCAGCACACACTCTCCTGAGAGGAAAATTGTTAAATTGTTTTGTACTACCATCATCCCCCCCAAACCCCGAATTCAAAAACGCATCAGACTTATAAAATTACCATTTCGAAACCCAAGAAAACATTGCACTAGGTGGGTCAGAGTACAGCACATTACCGCTCATTATGACCGCGCCGACCACGGCTAGCAGGCGCTCCAGCTATAGCAGGCGCTCCAGGCGACGGCTAGCAACCCCTGGGCAGGCTCGAGGGCCCCGTTCACAGGCTCAATGGCCCTCTGGGTAAGCTTGAGAGGGCCCTGAACAGACTCAATGCCCCTTGGCAAGCCGAGAGACCCCTAAGCAGACTCTAATAGCCAGTGGGCAGGTTCGAGAGGCCCCTGAACAGGATCAATGGACCATTGGGAAAGCTCGAGATACCCCTGAACAGACTCTAATGGCCCCTAGGCAGGTTCAAGAGGCTCTTGAACAGACTCAATGGGCCCCTGGGCAAGCTCGAGAGGCCCCTGGGCTGGTTCGAGGGGCCCCTGAACAGACTCAATGGGCCCCTGGGCAAGCTCGAGAGACCTCTGGGCAGGTTATAATGGTACCTGGGCTGGTTCGAGAGGCCCCTGAACAGACTCGATGGGCCTCTGGGAAAACTATAATGGGCCCCTGGGCAGGTTCAAGAGGCCCCAAAACAGACTATAATGGGCCCCTGCCCAGGCTCGAGAAGCCCCTGAACATACTCAATGGGCCCTTGACATGCTCGAGAGGCCACTGGGCAGGTTTGTTGGGCCGTAGGTGGGCTCAATTGGCTCCTGGACAAGTGGGCATGCTCTAGAGGCCCCTGGGCAGGTTCTTGGGCCCTGAGTGGGCTCAATGGGCCCCAGGGCATGCTCAAAAGGTCCCTGGGCATGTTTTTGCGCCCTTAAGTGGGCTCAATGGGTCCCTGGACATGCCCGAGAGGCCCCTGGACAGTTTGTTGGCCCCTCGATGGGCTCAATGGGCCCCTGGACATGCCCAAGAGGCCCTCTGGGCCGGCTTCGAAAGCCCTTCAGTGTCTCTGAGGGCTCTTGACATGCACCAGAGTGACCCTTGCCTGGTTTGAGGGCTCCTCTGTGACTTTTTGAAAGTTTTTTAGCTAATGCAAATGGTATCTGGCCAATATCGGCGGGGCCCCCTGTGACCCGTAAGGGGAGGGGGGGCAATTTCCCCCTCCCCCTGGCTGCGCCCCTGAATCTGAGGTATGTCAGCTGCTAGCCTGGCCGGAGAAGCGGTGATGGTTGTTTGGACAACCAAATCCGTCAAGCTTGTATCATTCAGTTGAATAAATATGGTCAAATTATGTGCTTGTTTACGTTGAGAGCGATCCGTCGCCTGAAAACTGAATATGCTAATATAGATGTGTCATTCACGGCGCCGCACGAACACAGTTCACATGGTAAGCGTCGGTTTTATTTAATAAACATACACCGTCTCTCACAATGCGCAGGTACATGAGCTGGTCGAATAAAGCTGGCTATAACACCATATCGCAAACGATAAGCACAGTACCAAAATGTGAGACAACAGCCAACATCAGGTCTGGGTCGGCCAGCAGGGGGCGCAGAAGGAGTAGATGGAGGCTGTTGGGCTGTCCTTTTCGAGGTAGAAGAGTCAAGACAGGCCTGCCGCTACACCTGATGATGAGCCTGGTTCCGGGGAGAGGTGGGCACGAAATGGTTGAAGAAGCGGAAGAAGAAAAAAACAGGAGAAATCATGAGATGATACCCTGTAGCATACTATGATAACAACATGGGTGCACAGTGTCCCAAAATTTGTGCACATTTGTGCAACATCAGTTGAACATGGCCAAAAATGATCTTAAGTCCACTTGATGTAAGATAACTTTACAAACCAGGCTGCAAAACGTGGCAGGTTTCAACGAGATAACATCGGGCAGGGTTGGCACCAACACATCAAAATTGCGGTAGCTTTTGGGAATTTGTGGCACGTCTCTGGAACACGTTACTCATCAGTCTCGGTGCTGGCACTAGGCCCAAAAAATAAATTTATTGACGCATCAATTTTTGTATGCAAAGTGGGCGGAGCTTGTCATAGGCACTGTGGCAGAAATTGAAACTCGGATCAGCAGTAGTAGTGTTATTTGGGGGAATTCATGTCAGAAAGGAGCAGACACAGGCAAAGAATGAGGTTCTTTATTGCCAAAGTTGGTAAACATGATAATCACAAAGGAATACACTTGAAAGTCCTCTTAGTATGAAAGACAACGTTACCCCACCTTCCTCTACTGATTCCTACACGGCGGATCGGATGCAGCGGTACGACCAAAGCCGGTGCTTATGTTTACACATGGTTATAAATATACATAAATGAACAAATAAAAAAAATTGTTTCTGACGAACTTGATGAACAATTTTACTCGGCACTTTAGATACTCTGAGACGGGAGTTCTTACGCACCAATTGACGGGGCTGCATACATGTAGTCTTCCCAATGAATCGACAGATAATCTTAGAAGATATTTGAATAATTATGTAATCTACCAAACATAACGCACAAATAAGAAGGTAGTACTTTAAATGTTAAACAAAACATTGCATATCTGCATTATTGAGACCATCATCATTCATCAGTAATGGTCTCTTATATATACCTGTGTTAATCATAGACCTGTGTTATATAGGTGTGTCTCTATTTTTGGACCATTTTTGCACCTTTCTAGTAGCACACTTGACCAGAAATAAGCAATTAAATATTTGAAGTGAAATTTCCGATAGGAAACAATGATAGGTACAAATGGTGGAATTATTTGTCGACGGAAAACAAATATGAAGAATGATCGAAAATACACGAAATTAGTTCACCGTCATTGTCTCCATTTTTCCCCGGAGGGTGGTACGTTTTGTTCTTGGCATGGGAAAAAATGAACAAAAACATCACTTTATCGCTTGTTCGTTTTTTTTTTTTTTTTTTTTTTTTTTTTTTTTCATCTTTTTCCCACCTAAGGGATAGTGTATTCATATCATAAGACATATTAATGGCATACATACAAACACATATACATTTGTGTTGTGCCTACATCTACACACACACAGTGCCGCTCTAACGCTGGCGCCCCGCCAGCGTCCGTCGCTTGTTCGCTTTATCGCTCGCTTTAACGTCACATCATTTCATCAAAATGTCTCGAACTAGCGCTTCTACCAGAGATGGGAAATTGAAAAGCATTCGAAATTACCCAATTGCGAATTTTCTTTGGCAACTTACCAGCGCTCTATATATCAAAAACACGTTTCCCAGATAGCTTTCCCTGCTCGACTTAAAATTGTATTTGAATATAACTATTCAATTAATATTGCTGATACTATCCTTCATATTTAGCGTCCCTCGATCTCGCTTCGCTTGAGCCGCGCTCAACATCATGTCGGGCTTTTGATAATGATGTCGGGCATAGATGGAGATTTTCAAAAACGTTGGTGGGGTAAAATGCCATATTGGTTGGTCGTTTTGCAATTGGTTGAGGACAAAATTGACCACTTTAGCGCCAGTAAAGCTTCAAATTTGACAAAAGTTGGTGGATCAAAACACAAACACACAGGGTGGGGCAAAATACAACGTTGGCGGTGGCCCCAGTGTTTCAATAGGAAACCCCGCCCGCGGTGGTGGACCGTTCAAAACCCATATCGCCCTCCAAAGTCACGTTGTCGTGAACTATCAGTGGGCGTTACGACCACTGTTTTGTCTCATATAATGATGTCACAATATAACTATTTATTATCTACAAGTGTACAACCTAATTGACATGTTCCTTGGTTTAGCTTAGGATGTTCAATGTGTTTTCTTACCGTCGACTGGGTGGGATTTTTCGCTCCACCTGCACTGGGGGGATTTCAAGGCACTGCACTGGGGGGATTTGTCCCACCCAGTTCACATGTTAGCGGAGGCCCTGCTCGACAATAAGATGCTGGGCTGTCGCATTCAAGTTGAACGAGCAGGTGTTGTGATTGAGTTTATTAAATGCACGACACGAGAATATCACGCAGTACCAGCGAGCTAGCTGCCAGTTTCAAAGCAAACTAACACTGGGCGAGCGCTGAGCATTCACCGGGTGCCAGGAAGAACGCTCCAGATGTATTTTAACACTAACTAAATTGTATGTATCTTAACACATATATCAAATAACGCGTATACCTTGCGTCAATGGAGATGAATCGGTTGATGCGAAATCAGTAAATATAAAATACTTTCCTAGTGACCAGCGGGACCAGCGGGAGGGGGAGATGTGGGGTGGCAATACAGGCAATACAATACAGGCACGGTTTATTGTATCCAGGCGCTGAATAGGCACTGAGTGTGGGCACGGGATGGGCCCGACGGGTCAGCTAGCCAGGCATCCCAGGGCCGACACGAAGCCCATCAAGCATGGCGCAAACAAAGCTGTTTTTTTACCGTTTTAATATTTAATAGTTAGCTGATTATGCTCTCAGCTTGGGAAAGGCATAATGGTCTTTTAATGAAGAAAGTGCGGCATATACCACCACATGTGAAAGACCAGCACATCATTGTACACTTGGACAGCCATCATCTTAGTCGTCGAACAGGCCAACCGCAGACCCCACGAGCCCACCTAATGCTCGGCGACGCCACTGGTCCCGGAGGGCACCAGCAGTCTCATGTTTCCCGATAACGTCAAGTTTTACGCGATAAGACGGCGCCGGGTGGTCCTGCCTGATTACAGTGGCACGGGGAGGGGCTGGAGAGGTGCTTATGGAGCCTGGCCCACCCCATGTCCAGACTCAGTCGGCGCCTTTTATCTGTGACCCCTGGGCGCCGGGGTCAAAGGGGCTCGAGTACCGCGCGGGGGAAGCACGCGTTATCAGATAATGACTACCGACTTGACGCCGAGAGGGTGAAAGTATGGCTGCCAGCGGGTGTTATCTGTCACCAGTCCATCAGATGTGAGCAGGGGCGGTCGCGGCCCTGGCCTTGGGGGGGGGGGGGAACTTGGCAGAAGGGCCCCCGGTTGGTTTGAAAGGGCCCTCGCTCGGTGCCAGGGGCCTTACGCTGATTTGAAAGGGTATTTTACACATGAGGCTTGTTTTTGTGGGCTTTTAAACCCTATGGCTTATGCCGGTCTGAAAGCGGCCTTCAGCCGGTCTGAGAGGGTATTTTCAGGCATTGGGTATTCCAAGACAGATCGTCAGGGCCAAAACATATTGCATTTCAGGTTTGATGAAAATCCGTTGTCATGGGTTTTAACAGGGGCGTCACTAAAAGTGTGTGTGTGTGGGTGGTGGTGGTGGTGGTGGGGGGGGGGGGGGGGGGGGGGGGGGCAGTGCAACTTTTATCTCGTATTGAGATCAACCAAATAGGCGCTATGCCACTATGCAATATTTCTTTGCAGATTCGGGCTCTTCTAGTCTTGGCAGTTTGCGAACCCTTTGCCATAACACAAATCACCACCAAAAGACAATATGTTAGCCCAAAAAAGCAGAAAAGTGAGGACCACCCCCCCCCCCCTCCCCTGTTCATACGCCTATGTGGGTATATGAGGCGTTAAATCACGAGTTTCAGCTCCCTTGATGGAAGTTACTGAGTTATCGCCACCGGCATTTTCGGCGTGAGGTCACGATGCAAGGCTTTCTTCTTAGCCTAAACGCTGTCACCGATTAACCTTCGCCCTGGTGTGGGTCATTTTGACTCTACCTGAGGGTTTTCGGAATCGCGGGGTAAACGGCGGGGTACAGCGCCACCAAAATTGGCATAGGTCTTCGGGCATCAGTTATCCATATATTGTGTATTTTTTACATCGGGTCATCTCAGGTCAGGTCACCATGGTCACGACGAGTGATATAACCTCCAAAAAATAGTTGCGGTCGTGTCAAAGTCACGGGGGTTGATTCGAACGATTCAAACTCACAGAAGGTAATCAGAGCATAGGTATGGGCAATTCGTTTAACTCGGATATTTTGTATATCAGTGACCAAAGGACAGGGACACTTTCGTGGACCTACCATTACAAGTCAATGGGAAAATATATAAATGCTTCCTATTCAGAGGATTAGATGAGGCCAGTTCTTGCAGAATAATGTTATTTCAGTTAACTCTTGGCCCAGGTGCAACTGTTGCGATGCAAGGTGGGCTGAGGACATCTGAGGTCATTAGCACTTTTTTGCTAATGACTCTATAGAATGAACATAGAGACGTGCAACTCGCATTACTGCGTCTGTCTTGCTGATATGCGTCTCTCCATATGCAACTTACCTACTGGGTTCACAAATCGACCTTGACCTGAGGACACATTTTTTACTTGACCCAATTCAGTCATCGTGGATACGGTTCGAAGTGCCTCGACGAGACAAACACGATGGCGTTTGAAAATATTGCCCTCTCTTCATTAGGTAAAAAATTGTGCACAACAAAAAATCTTGAAGGAAATGCCAGCATGACATTTGGTGACCTCTGAAGCCTAAACTGTTAACATGAGAATGGGATCCGGTTCCCACATCCCGTTCCCGGTATCCCGTTCCCATATCCCGTTCCCGTATCCGCTCCCGTATTCCGTTCCCGTATCCCGTTTCCCGTTCCCGTATCCCGTTCCCGTATCCCGTTCCCGTATCCCGTTCCCGTATCCCGTTCCCGTATCCCGTTCCCGTATCCCGTTCCGTATCCCGTTCCCGTATCCCGTTCCCGTATCCCGTTTCCCGTTCCCGTATCCCGTTCCCGTATCCCGTTCCCGTATCCCGTTCCCGTATCCCGTTCCCGTAACCCGTTCTCATATTTGGTCCCCTTATCCCGTTCCCGTATCACATATATCGTTCCCTTATTCCGTATCATGTTCCCGTATCCCGGTCCATTAACATTGACGCATCTTTTCCTGAAACCAGGTTTTGCGTCTCCGTTCTATCTACCTGTATCCCGTTTCCGTATCACCCATTTTATAACTGATGTC
Source organism: Chirona hameri (assembly GCA_036785665.1). NCBI lineage: Eukaryota > Metazoa > Arthropoda > Thecostraca > Balanomorpha > Balanidae > Chirona > Chirona hameri. The sequence goes on from JAXIVJ010008154.1 coordinate 34,886, forward strand.
CGGTTTTCATAACGATTTAATCTCTCCTAGATGACAACTTTATTTTTGCTGATCGTTGGATACGCAATGCACGTGCCTCACTGATGCCAAGTGCGTTTTTCGAATTTCAAATATCGGAGCTCCTCAAGTACTTTATAGAGTTTAGTGCTTGTGCGAGGAACATATTTGATATAATTAATAAACTAAAAAACATGACCTTTTCCTCGAAAATGTGAAAATCCAATGTTATCCAAATGTTATTATTATGTTGTAATATTTCGGCCACAGGCCTTTATCAAACAGATAAAGGCCTGTGGCCGAAATATTACAACATAATAATAACATTTGGATAACATTGGATTTGCACATTTTCGAGGAAAAGGTCATGTTTTTTAGTTTATTAATTATATCGGAGCTCCTCACTTGAAACGCTCAGAATTGCTAGCCAACAAAGTGAGCCGAGAGCTCGTGCCGGATCTGATGGCAGCGGACGCAGCCCGAAGAGCGTAAAGATGCGCCCCGTTTCCGTATCCCGTTTCCGTATCCCGTTTCCGTATCCCGTTTCCGTATCCGAGTTTCCGTATCACGAGTGCTACAGACGTCGCACGTGCTCCACATTTTAACACATACAATCAGGGGCGTAGTAACTATGTTCAAGTTGGGGGGGGGGGGGGGGGGGGGCAGGAGGCATTCTGAAGTCGATTCTTTCCATGCAACGCCCATAGGCGTAATGTTCAGATCCAAAATGTGGGGGGGGGGGGGGCGGCTGCCCCCCCCCTGCCCCCCGGCTCCTACGCCTATGCACAGAGGCGTCGCTACCTTCTAAAAAGTGGGTGGGGGGGGGGGGGTCCACTGCCAGGGGGGGGGGGGGGGTCATACCCAGAGAGGGCGCCCCGGCCTAGAGGGGCGCAAACCCCATGAATTTGCTGGATTTCATTCAAGGGCGAAGGGGGGGGGGGGGGCGTGAGTTGGGGAGGGGGGGGGGGGGGCAAATCCAGTGGCGTATTCCTCCCTCCCCCCCCCAAAAAAAAACCTGTAGGTATGCACGTCCGACGACCGTTTTTTTGGGGTGGGGACAAATCATGGTTTCAGGACCTTTCGGGCGGCCGTGGCCCCTTGCCCCCTGGATCCGCCCCCTGATTTCACTTGCTTAATTTTCCGGTTCCTCTTTCACATAAAAAGAGGTGAGGTGGTGAACCATGAATATATAGATATCGACGAATCGAGACGAAATATCGAATATAAATGCCGACGTTACGCAGCGGGCAATTCAATTTTGTATTGGTTTTCAATCGAAAAAAAAATACCGCTTTGACAACTACAAACATACACCCGCATAGCCACGCGCTTATGCAAGGATTGCACATTGCACATCAAGGGCGGATCCAGCCGGCCGTTTTTTTCCGGATTTGTGCCACTTTATTTTGCAACCACACGATTTCTAATGATGTCTTTATTTGGATATTTTTTGTGTTTTTCGCTTTTCGACCCTTTGGGATATCGAAAAAGGAAAGATGTCAGCTTACAGTTTGTATTGTTCCGACATTGCCTTACAATGAGCAAAACTATGGCAATTGTCAGCTGTACCCAGGGGCGTCGCCGATAATTTTTGAGTGGAGGGATCGGCTGAAATGACGAAACAAAATATACCCCATTTTTGTATTGGTGTAGCCTTTGCAGCATTTCAATGTAGATTTTCATGTTATAGTAGGTACTTGTTATTTAGCGCCGCGAAGCGGCGCGAAATTTGTACGGGTTTGCCTGATAAAACCCAGAAACATAGGTGGTGGGCCTAGTAGAGAATAAGAAGCTAACCATGCTATTCACTCAATTCACCGTTACAACGAACCGAAGACGATGGCGATGACTCGTTATGACGATGGCCACCGATGTGACGCCGCGAGGTGGTGTGAAAATGTTAGTTTTAGGTCGTGGAAAACGAAATTTTAATATTGGAACCAGACCGTGAGTAGAGCCAAGCCTCAGGTAACCCCTATTCCTGGTTGCACATCTCGGTATGATGAAAAATAGTGAAATTAAGGTAGTTTTTCATATATATATTCTTCGGATAGTAAATCACGATGACCGGTGGCAGTCAGCGCTCAATAGTACATATGATAATAATAACTGTATACATACACCGAATGTATGTACCGAACTGTAACAAACAACTATGTATGTACCGAACTGTAACAAACAACTATGTATGTACCGAACTGTAACAAACAACTGGTAACAGTGCAAATGGTTTGAAAGCAGCAAGAGGCAGAACGACTTTTCCGCACATAAATGGTCCCTGCGTATCTGGAGGAGCCTGGGGCGAGATGGCTTGGGGAGATGGTCCTGGCCTGGTCTTCGGTCCAGCAAGTTGGGCACCGCTGGAGCAGTTTCCGGGTGCCGATGTCCGCGTCTTTGCGGTCGCGTCGCCTTTTTTCGGAACTGAGCAGACTAGCTAAAAACGTATCCCACTTGAAAGTTAATATTTTATGAAGGGAGTGGGCCCTGGGGCTAGCAATTAGGTACCGCCAAGGAGAGACTCTGCCAGACACTTAATTAATTCATTTTCCCATTTTCCAAATTTGTATAAGCAATTGCGTATTTTGTGTCATGGCGCGAAGCGGCGCGAAATTTTCAAGTTTTTCATTGTGAATAGCTGGATTCGGACTGCTCCCAAGGCAATTTTTACAACTGTACGTCCGACCGTTTTTTTTGGGGGGAGGGGGGGGGGGAGTCATAGTTTCAGGACCTTTGCGGGAGGCATGGCCCTTTTGCCCCCCCCCCTAGATCCACTGCACATTAACATTGGACATACCTATTCATGACTGCCTGGGAGGTCTGAACTCAAAATTACGCGACGTAAAACAAAACATCGCGGTTTATGTCGGTCTTCTTCTATAGCAACTGCGCTGCCGTAAACAGATTTCACAATGGAGAAAACAAATTAAGGAAAAGTTTATCAAGGAAGGAAAGGAAATATCAGCCAATAACTTGCAAACGGTAAATCGCACAGACATTCAAATGGTACCCATCGCTTCGGTGCATCATGACGGGTACAGTGGTGAATTATAATCAAAGGGATCGGCCCAGGCGCACAACCAGAAAATACATTTCGGGAGGGGGAGGATACGGCTGTTGGGGTCGTCATCTCCAGTCCAAAAGGGGCCTCATTTCCGATCCAAAGGGGTGCCGCCGGCACTCACGACTCGAGAGGCGACACCTGCACTCGCAGCCCCCCCCCCCCCCCTGCGAGGCATGCAGGGGCGCCGACTGCACAGTCACGACTCACAACGCATTATGCCGCCCTCGGAAGGTATCTCGTCGCCCTCGGAAGTATGGGTGGATCTTTTCAGATAAAAGGTAGTGGGGCAAACTATCACATTGCCTGGTTGTTTTGCATGTTTGAAGTGAAAAATTGTCATTTTAACGCCAGGGACCGTTCAAATCTGACAAAAGTTGGTGGGGCAAAGCGGGAAGTTGCTGGGGCCCCACCATTTGAATAGAAAACTCCACCCGCCCTCGCAAGAAGACATCTTGCCGCCCTCGAAAGGCATCATGCCGTCCTTGGAAGGCATCATGCCGTCCTCGGAAGGCATCTTTCCGGCCCCACAGCGCATTATGCCACCCTTGGAAAGCATCATGATTCATGGCGCCCTCGGAATACATCTTGCCGCCTTCGGTAGACATTTTGCCACCCTCAGAGCGCATTATACCGCCCTCGGAAGGCCTCGGAAGACATCTTGCCACCCTTGGAAGGCATCATGCCGCCCTTGGAAGACATCTTGGAGCCCTGGGAAGGCATTTTCACGCCCTCAGAGCGCATTATGCCGCCCATGTAAGGCATCATGCCGCCCTCGGAATACATCTTGCCGTCCTTGGAAAGCATCTTGCCGCCCTCAGAGTGCATTATGCTGCCCACAGAAGACGTCTTGTCGCCCTCGGAAGGCCTCGGAAGACGTCTTGCCGCCCTCGGCAGGCATCATGTCGCCCTTAGAAGACATCTTGCCGCCCTCGGAAGGCATTCCGCCGCCCTTAGAGCGTATTATGCCGCCCTTAGAAGGCACCATGTCGCCCTCGGAACTGACACCTTGCCGCCCTCGGAAGCATATTGTCGCCATCGCAACTGTAATAAAGGGGCGCCACATTTTGGAAGAGGGGCGCCGATGAGCTTGGGCCAGTGGCGTGCGCATAAATTCACAAAGGACCAGGTCATTTCCTTGAGGGGCGCCACCCAATCGACAGGGCGCCACCAATATTGGCGAACATTTTGCAGGGGGGGGGAGGGGGGCGCCTCTCCTTCCTCACGTGCTCGTCGTACTTTTAACATTTTGTGGGGCGCCATCACTAGCCGGAGGGGTGCCGTCACTAGACGGAGGGACGCCGTCACTAGACGGAGGGATGCCGTCACTGGCCGGGGGCGCCGTCACTATCCGGAGGGGCGCCGTCACTCGCTGGAGGGGCGTGGTCACTGGCCGGAGGGTCGCCGTCACTGACTGGAGGGGCGCCTCACTGGGCGGAGGGGCGCCGTCACTAGCCGGAGGGGCGCCGTCACTGGCCGGAGGGGCGCTGTCATTAGCCGGAGGGGCGCCGTCACTCGCCGGAGGGGTGTGGTCACTGGCCGGAGGGGCGCCGTCACTGGCCGGAGGGGCACCGTCACTGGCCGGAGGGGCGCCGTCACTAGCCGGAGGGGCGCCGTCACTGGCCGGAGGGGCACCATCACTATCCGGAGGGGCACCGTCACTAACCGGAGGAGCGCCATCACTGACCGGGGGGGGGGGGGTGGCACCGTCACTGGCCGGAGAGGGCAGTCACTAGTTAGAGGGCGCCGTCACTCGCCAGAGGGGCGCCGTCACTATCCGGAGGGGCGCCGTCACCCGCCAGAGGTCCGCCGTCACTGGCCGGAGGGGCGCCGTCACTGGCCGGAGGGGCGCCGTCACTGGCCGGAGGGGCGCCTTCACTGACTGGAGGGGGCGCCGTCACTGGTCGGAGGGGCGCCGTCACTGGCCGGAGGGGCGCTGTCACGGGCTGAAGAGGGGCGCCCTCACTGGCCGGGGGCGCCGTCACTGGCCGATGGAGCGTCCTCACTGGCCGGAATGGCGCCGTCACAGGCCGGAGGGGCGACGTCACTGATCGCCAGCTTTGCATGGGCGCCTCGGGTCCAAAGGACCAGGTAATGCCCTGAATGACCGTATACTCGGTACGCCACTGGCTTGGACCCTCACTGACATAGGGGCGCACACATACTGGCGGGGCATTTTTGGTGTCTTTTTTAGTTTTTCCTTGTTTTTTTGTGAGTTTTTTTAAAGGGCGCCTCCGGCGCCCTCTCAAAACCCAGAACAGACACACTTTTTGAGGGGGCGCCTTCGGCGCCCGCTCAAAAGTGGGGGGGGGGGGGGGGGGGGGGGGGGGTCCGGGGCACCCGGACCCCCCCCCGTAGCGACGCCCCTGCCTATGCATACAATGGTTGCACGGGTCCGATTTGGTGTAAAAAATCGTCACCGCAGCTCTCGCCGTTGCCGAGTAGCGGCCCGCCAAAGGGAACGGAAGGTGACATGCATCCCTACATTCATACATATGTAGACCCTCGACTCTGCCATGCCGTCTCCTCCGGAAAGAACTGCGTGTCGCTGGGCCTTTATTTGCAGCGCACCTCAGCCACGAACCACTCGGCGCCGAGTCCCCAGCGGAATCCCGGGCCGGCGGCTGGCCAGGCGCAGGTCAGCTCCGATCACGTGACACCCACCGCCGGCCACACGCACACCACACGCACACCGACCCGGGCGGACGCACCGCGCCCGTCCCCGCGCTCTCGCCCGCCGCCCGGGCCGGCTCACAGTACCGGGCTACACCACTCCCGCGACGTAAAGCTAAAGTATACAGGCAAAACATACCATGACCAAGCACAGTGTACAGACTCAAAACACACGGGATATAATCAGACAATTAGAATCAGGCTACCCATAGGAACAGATCAGGTAATGGCGATCCCCAGCGCTCCGATTACAGTGTGTGGGGCAACCACACATTCGAATGAACCAAAATTAACGGCCCCAACATCCCACTCGAATAGTCCGTGCCAAACAGGTAATGCAGTACACAGATATACACTTCAGCGTAAATACACGTCGAGTGAACACAGTGTCTATCGCGACAATAGTCACTGAACAAAACACGCTTCGCTTTCTTCAGTTGTATCAACACAAGGTACTTAATGGCATGTCTACCTGATAAACTGAACATAGCATCCCTCACAGTAATAACCACTAACGTCGCTAACCAGGAACAAAACGATCCGGGGCTTCTCGCTTCCTGTCCGATCTCCTCGGAGTGATCGGCACGGCCGGGCCGTGTATCTCGGCGCCTCCACCCCAAGACTGGCCATCAGGTGTCAGCAGAGGCATGTCGGCCAACATCTCAATCGTCGGACCAGCACCAGATACCAGACCGGCACCCGTCGTTTCGCCAGACTCTCCAAACTCTACATCACACATGGTTCCGGTTCCCGATGGATTGCGACCATCACCAGAACTCTGCAATCTGTCGGTAGCCACCCCCATCTGTTCAGTCGTGTACCTGGTTTCCGGCGACAGATAAAGGTCCCCACCAGATTCATGCATTCGCAATGAATCGGACATCTCGGCCCCAGGACCGGACCGATCGGACATGCTTCTGGTTTCTGGTGACCAAGAAAGGTCACCGCCAGATTCCTGCATATCCATCTGACCCGATGGCACATTTACTGCAAGCGGAGGGCCCTCAGATCCACCGTACGAGCTTGTGGACTGTCCAGCCTGCGCGGGGCTCTCCTCCGGGACGGGACGACCGGGTCGCTTCAGACCTTCCCAGTCAGCACTCTCCTCCATTTGAGTCTCACGCGAATCACCGAGTGAACTCGACGAATCTGGTTTCAGGCGATTATGGTGTACCAATATCGACTTCTCAGTCCCGCGAAGTCTGACTCTGTAATTGACGTCACCGATCTTCCGCAGAATTGTGGCCGGTTTCCACGGCCGCACAAATTTGTAGTACTGACCTTTTGGTACCACATTTTTGTACACAAATACGCTATCCCCAGGTTGGAAGTTAAACTCATTCAACTTTTTTTCTTCTCGAAAGCTCGCTTGTTTCGCTCATGGCGTCTATTTGAGGCTGCGATACCGAACTGTCGCGCCAGACGGAGGCTAGCACACAACGAATCAACGTAGTCAGAGACGCTTTTAGCTTTGTAAGTAGTAGGCAATTCAATATTCACCTCAGCTGGAAGACGCGGCTCGCGGGCAAACATGAGAAAGTAAGGTGAATACCCCAGCGACGTGTGAACCTGAGAGCGGTACCCCAACATCAATAACGGTAAGTGAATGTCCCACTCCGCACCCAGCGCGGAGCCTCTAGAGGAAGGGGTGGGCCTCCTGATGTCAGTGTGGGCTCCCTGGAGGTCACACTGGGCCCTCCGGAAGCTAGAGGTGGAACTGTGGAGGTCAGAGTGGGCGGGAGGTCAGAGTGGGCTCTCTGCAGGTCAGAGCGGGACTTATGGAGGTCAGATGGACCCAATGGAGTTCAGAGTGGGCTATCTGAAGAAAAAATATCAAAACAGCAAAAGGTTTGATATGGATGCTCTGGAGCCTACTCTGGCTCCAGAGGGCCCTCTAGATACTAGTGGAACTCCTCTGGCTTCCTGGGTGCCCACTCTGACCTTCGAACGGCCCACTCTGACCTGCAGAGGGCGCTCTCCAGCTTCCACCTCCAGAAGGTTCACTCCTGCCTCCATAAGGCCAACTCTGACCTCCAGAGTCAGCTCTGGCTCTGGCTTCACGACGGCCACTCTCGCTTTCAGAAGGTTTACGCTGACGATGACCCCCAGAGGGCCCCTCCAGCTTCCAGAGGGACCCACGTGGCCTCCAGAGGGCCTACTCTGTCCTCCAAAGGGCCCACTTCGGCCTCTACCTCCAGAGGGCCCACTGCTGCCTCCACCTCCAGAGGGCCCACGTCAGCCTCCAGAGGGCCAATTCTGACCTCCAGAGGACCCACTCTACCCTCCAGAAGACCCACCCTGGCCTTCAGAGGGCCCACTCATGCCTCTAGAGGGCCAACTCTGGCCTCCAGTGGTGGCCCCCAATGGCTTCCAGAGGGCCCACTTCGAACTCCAGAGGGCCCATTCTGACCTGCAGAGAGCCCACTCTGGCTTTCAGAGGGCCCCTGTGGCCTTCAGAGAGCCTTGGTGGCCCTCAGAGGGCCCATTTGACCTTCAGGGGGCCCTCTCCGACCTCCAGAGGCCCACTTTGACCTCGATAGGTCTCACTTTGTCCTCCAGGGGCCATTCTGGTATCTAGTTGGCCTTCTCTCTGACCTCTAGAGGGCCCATTATGACCTGGAGCCAAGGCGGGCCCTTCGAACCCAACTGGGCCCCAAGTGACTTGGGGGGGGGAATATATGTTGGCCCCCTTTCTTGGGCATTGTGGAGGGGCATGGCGCGGATGCCCCCCTCCCTGCGACCACCTCTGGCTGTGAGGGACTGCTAAGCTGGGAAGTCTGTATGACAACACACCGGCAACCATTACACGCTGATAACGAGTACCTACTATCGGCTTCTGTCGGCTTTGGGATAGCCGGTAACATGTGGTATTTTTAGCTACTAGCTGAGTGCTGGGACGCAGAAGGCTTCAAGTCCTTGAAATTGGAGTCAGGATTCAACGACTATGATGTATATAAATGTGTGTTGCAAATTTACCCAATATCCAGGCAGAGACTCGACAACTTTATCGAAAACCATTATCAGCAGCAGGTGAGATGTAACGAAAATACTTCTCGAGAACTCTATTTTGGTGTTATTGCTTTTCATGGCTCTGGTACTTCCCAAAAAACTTGGTATTTTCCATGCACAGAACCGTGTCATCACTTTATCCTTTAACCCGACCGGTTTCGGATTCATTACGTCCCCGTCTCTTACAGGAGCTCAGTAAATAGTAATATCGAAATGTTTTAGTGTGTCATTAATCCAGGGGTAAAGAGTGACCACTGACCACAGTATTATCGGTATAGCTGTCGCGATCAACAGCAGTAAACGGGGTCCAGGTCTTCGGCGCTTTAATAATACCTTGCTTGAAGAAGAAGAAAAATTAACTGATCAGATTAGACAAAAAAATTCAGAAAGCCTCACACTTAACCTTCGCCAGTGCGGGGGTGGATGACACCCCTCAGTTTTTTTGGGGGGAATAACTCGCGTATTTATCAACCGATTGCGATGAAACTTTCAATACCCTACTTTTGAACAATAGGACATATACTCTGGAAATGTCAAAATTATATTCTCCATGACCCGTGACCTATGACCTGTTTCTCAAGGTCATGTCAGGCGCTACTGGAGTCCCGTAGTATCGATGTTTGTAACTTGTGCAGTTTCCGAGTGTTTATTGTTCAGGAGCACAGGTGTTAACAGGTGACATTTATGTTTTCCACTAAGATCGTGACCTCCCATGACCAGAGATGACTTGTTTGGTCTCTGGCAGTTTCTAGGACGTTGTATGACGCTTATTTCAAATTTGGCATCCATTTTACATAATTAAATGTTCCACTGGTTCATGCACTTTCACAGGTCAACCGAGGTCACTGACCTCCGATGGCCTGATATGACCTTTTTGGACTCTGGTAGCTTCTAGGACATTTTGTGACGCTAATTTCAAATTTGCACCCATTTTGCATAATTATATGCTCATTCATGATTCTAGCTCGATTATAATTAAACATGCACGATTTGGATGACATCCTGGTCATTGACATGACCTCCAGTGGCGCACGCAGGGGGGTCAAATGGGTCAGCTGACCCCCCCCCCCGAAATTTCTGAGGGGGCCTGTATTAAAAGGACCATATTTTGGCATGGGCTCGGTCTTGGTAGGGCCTGATCGAGGCAAGGGCCCGGTGCTGGCAAAGGCGTGATATAGGGCCCGGTCAGTCCTTGCATATTCTTGATGTGGGCCCTTTTCTGGTAGGGGCTCGGTTTTGATCAGGCCCGATCGAGGCAGGGGCCCGGTGCTGGCAAAGGCGTGGCATGGGGCCCGGTCAGGACGCGGGCCCGGTCACAACAGGGCCCGGTCCTTGCATATTCTTGATACGGGCCCCTTTCTGGTAGGAACCCCGTCTTGGTCAGGTCCGATCGAGGCAGGGGCCCGGTGCTGGCAAAGGCGTGATATGGGGCCCGGTCAGGACGAGGGCCCGGACACAGCAGGGCACGCTCCTTGCAAATTATTTGATACGGGCCCTTCCTGATAGGGGCCCGTTCTGGGTAGGGGCCCGTCCCTGGTAGGGCCCCATCAAGACAGGGCCCGGTGCTGGCGGAGGCATGATATGGGGCCTGGTCAGGTCGAGGGCCCGGTCACAACAAGGCCCGGTCCTTGCAAATTATTGAAACGGGCCCGTTCCTGGTAGGGGCCCGGTCTTGGTCAGGCTCGATCGAGGCAGGGGTCCGGTGCTAGCAAAGGCGTGACATGGGGCCCGGTCAGGACGAGAGCCCGGTCACAACAGGGTCCGGTCCTTTCAAACTCTTGATACGAGCCCGTTCCTGGTAGGGACCCGGTTTGGTCAGGCCCGATCGAGGCATGTGCCCGGTGCTGGCAAAGATGTGATATGGGGCCCGGTCAAGACGAGGGCCCGATCACAACAGGACCCGGTCCTTGCATTTTTTTTATACGGGCCAGTTACTGGTAGTGGCCCGTGCCTGGTAGGGACCAGATAAAGGCCCCGGTGCTGGCTGAGACGTGATATGGGGCCCGGTCAGGTCTAGTTTCTGGCCAAAACTAGTGGCTAGAGAGAACATGAACTAAATTTATCCCTTTACAACTGAGAAATATGCGTTTTTCCCCTAGGGTTACATTGAAAAGGTTACGATTTTATAACCTGACCTTAGGTCACCGATATAATATAGAAAATCCGAGATATTGTAGTCCCTATTCACCTCATGACGTGCCATGAGTTTCATGTCGCTCGATTAACCATTGTGCCGGCGGTGCTACCTAGAAGTTGTTTGGTGGTCATGCTATTTGACGTGACCTGACCTGGCCGGGACCCAATTTTGTTTGCCAAAACGTGGCTTAGCTATTCATTTCAAGCTGCTGGAAGTTTCAAGTCGATATCTCTAGGCGTTTTCTGATTATGGTGGGAAAAAACTAAGGGGGAGGGGTGGTGAGCCCTTCATGGAATGGGAATTCCATATGGGAATGGGAATGGGATGGAAATGGGTGGGAATGGGGCATTTTTTTGGAAATGTAACAGGTTGGAATGGGTTTGGAACAGGCCATATCATTTTTTAGCACTAAAAAGGTGAAATATGCTGAAACGGGTGGGAATGGGAGCCCCATCAATTATGAATTGGGATTGGAATGGGTTTGGGTTTGGCTGAATGGCCCGGCATGGAATTGAACGAGATGTGGGCTGAAAATGTGTCCCATGAAGGGCTCTAGGGGGGGGGGGGGGGGCACCCCCCCCCCCCCCCCCCCAAACGCCTCCAGGGTTAATTACTATTCCGTTCGCGAACGTAGCCTAGCGTATTTTATACGGGACTTTGACGTCCAAAGGCTGGGACTGTTAAACCTGTAGGGGACATGAATCTGGGAGATTAGAAAGGAAAAAAGCGCCATAATTTGGCCCAATTTCTAAAATTGCCTCAATTTCCGAAAATATAATGTATTCATGCCTAAAGAATATAAAGCCCCGTGTAAACGCGGTTTCTATCTACACCCCAATTTGCGCATAAACATCTCAAACATCTGTGGGCGTAGCCAAATAATATTGTAACTCTCAACTTCACTGATGAAATAAAATGCTTCGCTATTTGGCACGTGTTACGTTTCATCGTCAATACTAGGGATGTACCTAGGGACCGATGATTTTGAGTATCCAAGCCCACCAAAGACAATGGGTAGCAGATCTCCCGAAAAAAATAGTTAATACGACGTTTGGCATTTTTTGACGCGATCTGTTCCCCGTACTTCTCTCATTTTGCCCAAACTCCAGAAAGCCTGTGCGCAGCTTCCAGACAGGCATCCAGCAACTGGTTTACACCAGGCCCTGGATCCGTTGGAATTAAGCCTTCCCAAGTCATGCGCGAGACCGTCTCCACATTTGTTGCGATGCTGTATGTTGTAAAAATCAGCCACGTATCGCGCCAACTGATCACACATACCTGCTACGAAAATATCGTATCGGCTCACCAGTCACCACTTCTGCCTGTTGTCATTGACCTCATTTATTCAACTCTCGACAGTCTACCGCATATCAGTAGCACAAGCACCTAAAATTCGCACATCAGTAGCACACGCAGTCACCTTACAAGACATTGATTTATCATGTCTCAGATCCCATGCTGTAGGGGGCCCACTCAAAATCAAGTGACCGAAATCCGCGAAGTTTTCTTTAAAAAAAATGGGTGGGGCCCGCATACAAGGGGGGCTCTCTACTTCCCGCTCTCAGGGCTCTGACCCCCCCCCCCCCCCCCCTCCCCAATGGAATCCTGCGTGCGCCACTGATGACCTCAGAAGTCACCTAATGATCCAGGACCTTAAAATCGGGTACAAACGGCTTCCTCTCATCACAAGTAACACGTTCGTCTTTGAATCGAAGCACTAGCGCAATTAGGGGCGAAACGCCAGGGTCCCCCCCCCCCCCTGCACGGTCACGTAGGTATCGGACCCTGTTCTGGCGAGGGTTCACCTGCGGCCCGCTGGGGGTGCTAAGAGTAACACCCTTCCGGTTTTTAACAATATTTCAAAAACGCGTACATATATCGACACTAGATTCTCACTACCGTCTCCCCATTAATTATACCCCCTCCTACAAAAACAAAATAAATTTCCTCCTAACATTAAAAAAAAATGTTTTAGTGTCGTCATGTCATTCTACTTTTGGCCCAAAGCTCAATCTATCAATCTATAATGATTCGTAAAAAACAGTTTGAATACAAATCCAAACAAATGTACCAAATGAATATGAATGGTTAACAAAACTGCTATTTCGAATTTTCAAAATTGTGAGTTTTTATTCCCTAATACTTTTTGGGAACATTGCCTCGTAAGTGAACATTTTTTTTTTAAATACAAAATAACACGGAATATATATGACAAAGACCCTGCATTATACCTGTTATACCGGCATAATAGGTACCTGCACTTCTGTTTTGTTTGTGTGGCTTCTATACCGTCTGCTGTAAAAAGCTCGATTTGTACCTATTTCGATCTTTCTGTGACGTCACAGCTCAATGATTTGGGATCCAATGGCGTGCTTTGAGATGGTATGGATCAGGGCTTTTAATGGCGTTTAATTTGTTTATATCCGAATGATGGATCCTGAGATAGCAGGGGGATGCTACTTTTAGCACCCTCCCCCCCCACACCCAGTCGGTCGCGTATAGCGAAATACCAGAGGCGGTGCCGGGTTAAAGCGAGAATATAATTAAATCGATAGCCCAGGCCTACTATTATAAGTTTTGCTTCGTAAAACCAGTAAAACGCCTTTTTGGGCGATGACCGAGCGGGCGCGCACTGGTAAAGCTAAAACACTGGTTTGAAATATGAAACGGTACGGGAGCAGACGTGGTAGTAACACATAGTCCTTCTAGTCCTTTTAGTCCTTTTAGTACTCCATACAAATTGCCAGGCCTCCATGCATGCCAACATAAACATTAAGTTTTATTAAATTGTACATGATCTCCTTTCTCGAATCCGCCAAAAGGGAGCACGTCCTGAGCGGCTGCATGCTTTATCGTATAAAAAACGAATGCTTAGATAAATCAAGCTATTTTTGATCAAGAATGATTTTTGTTCATTTCGACGTCTGCGGGTGTCACGCGCTGTGGTACCACCCTTATCAGAACGCAACATAGCAATATCAAAATTGATTTGATGGTCCTATCCAATGGTGAAAACCCGATCTCAATCGGAGCAGTGGTTGCAAAGTTATTATCTTCCGAAAAGCGTATGTATGGCCGGATCGGGCCGGGTCGGGCCGGGTCGGGCCGGGTCGGGCCGGGCCGGGTCGAGCCGGGCCGGGTCAAATGTAAATTTGTCTAGTAAGTTGACGAGAAACCTCACGGGCGTTTCGCGCCCGCTCGTTAATAAGAGTATATTGCATACGCAGGAGTACACATCTTGCTAAAGAAAGGAGGAAGCATAAAATAGCTCTTGAAATTAGGGTTGCATATCTAGAAAATAGGCTCTCAGCTTCTGGCGATAGCAATGCGATCCTGGATGAGTACAATGCAGCGAAATCCGACTTAGATGGCTACAAAGCCAAAGCTTTATTGTAAAGCGAATTGGCTCGAACAAGGTGAGAAGCCAACAAAATACTTCCTTAATTTAGAGAAAAAGAAGAATGATAACCAGATAATTCATATGCTAGCGACTAACGAACATAAATGTGTTGCAAAGGACACACAAAAAAATACTAAAATTATGTAAATATTTCAACGAGGACTTGCACAATTTCACTCGAGTTTCGGGACCAGGAGATGGTGTCATCATATATGCGAGATATGGCATTTCCGAGACTCGGTGAGAACGACGGAAAGCGATGCATGAGGGGCCGATAACGAGCGCTGAGTGTCACGAGGCGTTGGAAAGTATGGGGGCATCTGTTTCAAGATTCAGTAAGGAATTTATGTCATTCTTCTGAGAGGGTATCAATGAGGTAGTAATTAAATATATAAATAGCGCGTTTAGTTCTGGTAAACTGGTTATCACTCAGCGTAAGAGTGTGTTCTTGTTAATTCCGAAGGGCGGTGGCCAAAAGGAATTGAAGAACAAACGCCCAATTTGGCTTCTAGACCTGGTTTACAAAACTATAGCAAAGGTGTTGGCAATGCGCATAAGTTCATAGCGGATTCATAAAATCATTAACACTGATAAAACTGTTTTTTTGAAAGGGCGGTGTATCCAAGATAACTTAAGAACTATCAAAGATGTAATCGATTATACTAAAAAGGATAATACTCCAGGTTTGGTTTGCGCCTTAAATTTTAAGTCTGCTTTCAATAGCATAGAGCATAGTTTTCTTTTTCATGCGTTGAGGTTATTCGGTTTGGGGACTCGTTCATTAGGTGGGTTGCTCTACTATATAACCAGTAAAACGCCTTTTTGGGCGATGACCGAGCGAGCGAGCTCTGGTAAAGCTAAAACAGGTTTGAAATATGAAACGGTAAGGGAGCACACGTGGTAGTAACACAGTCATTTTAGTCCTCCAGAAAAATTGCCAGGCCGCAATGCATGCCAATATAAAAATTAAGTTGCATTAAATTGTTCATGATCTCCTTTCTAAATCCGTCCTGAGCGCTGCATGCTTCAGCGTGTAAATAAATGCTTATAATAATGCAGTCATTTTTATCAAGAATCATTTTAGGATGTTTTTTGTTCATTTCGACGTTCGTGTTTGCCAACTGCCACGCGCTGTGATACCACCTCTATCAGAACGCACCATACCAAAAACAAAATTGATTTGATGGACCTAGCCAATGGTGAAGACTCAATCGCAATCGGAGCAGTGGTTGCGAAGTTATTATTTTCCGAAAAGCGTCTGTATGACCGGGTCGGGCCGTGTCGGGCCGGGTCAAATGTAAATTTGTCTAGTAAGTTGACGAGAAACCTCACGGGCGCTTCGCGCCCGCTCGGTAATGATACTGAGTTATAGTGGTGATAAATATTGGATATACTTCAGAGTGGTTTAAACCAAAAAGGGGCATATTGCAGGGGTGTCCAATCTCTGGAATGTTGTATAATCTAGCAGTTGAATTGCTCGCAATTCAAATCCGAGAATCTACAGATATCAAAGGGATATGCGTTAGCAATCATATGGTTAACATATCGCAATGCGCTGATGATACGACAGTTTTTGTTTGGAGACGAGGCGTCGGTGAAAGCAATGATGAACGTGCTGACAACATATTCCGAGGTGTCCGGTCTTGAGCTTAAAGGGAATAGTCGGCCGTGGTAGATTCGAGCGAATGCTATAAAATTTATAAACAGAGTACGCAGATAACGATTCTGCTATTAATTTGTCATAAAACCCGGGAACTGTGGAAATTGTGATTAAATAAAATATTATACAACGTGACGTCATTTTCAGATGTAGGGTAGCATGGGGCAACAATTAGATGCATTTTGCTGAAAATCTCGTTTCCTATTTGACGGAGGCGGCGAGTGATAGCATTTTCACATAGTTTGGAGATTTGGCTTGTATTCTGCACCGCCTAATTATACCTTCTTCAGTTAACAAATTTGTAGGCGACGATTTTCGAGGATCCTGCAAAAGGGGTGTATTGCCCCACCCCCTGGGCAAGACGCCCCCTGTCGATGGGGCAAAACGCCCCTGCCCTCGAACTTGGCTCCTATGGAGAGTAGGCGAAAACCAAAAATACCGTTCGATAGCTCGCCGGAATTAATGTGGAAACTATTTCGTCATTTTTTGGCTCAGGTCAATACTTAGGTCAACAGAGGTAGTCAAAGGTCACCATGGTTACTCCTGGAATCTGTCTCAGATTTCCACAAATATCTTTAAATATGCATTCGCTGGGCCTATGTCCATTATTTAGATCAGTTGAACAGTTTAGGCACAATAGGTTATCAACGGTTAAGCACTGAGACTTGCCCCAAGACGAAATTACCCCATTGCGTGCCTTCAATGAAAAGCGAGCCAAGCCCAAAAACGTGCATGAGCCCATAAATGAGCAATAGACCTTTCCTACATCAGATTCTGACCTTTCAGTTGGCTTGAATTATCTGGAAGAAAAGTGTTGAGAGAAAGAATACTCCTGGTCCATTTCAGTACTGAAATAACAGAAAACGCTCCAAAAACAGACTTTTACTTATATCTCTGGAGAGCGCCTCAGAAATTATGTCGCCTTCTATGAGTTCACTGACCATATGTTGCTTGTTTTGTGGAGCAGAATATTTTTACCCGGGACCTTTAAAATTCCGAGATATCTTGGTGAGGCGTTTTACCCCGATGGGGCGTGTTGCCCCATCTTACCCTACGTCATAAACGCGTCACACCTCCCGAGTTTATGGTGAATCGAATTAGGCAAACAGTGCGCTGATGCAGTGCACATATGTTGCAAAATGAGTGGTGCACTTGTGAATGAGAAGGCAACGACCTGAATAATAGCTTCTATACCTAGCAAGACTGTTCGCATCAAAAACGCTAACACTGAGCCAAATAAAAATTCACCCGAGTTTTGTTTTTCCAAAATGACATACAATGTCTTGCAAGTTGCAATGCACTTTGCAATGGCCGAATACCCACTGGACAATGATGCTGAGAACTTTTGCTGCATGTCTGTATCCATCAAACCACGTTCATGTCGTGGTTTGAAAATGACCAGGTTTATTTTTATGTTCGAAAAAAGGAAAACGAAAACATAGGCTTATTTTTTGTTCAGTTCTGTACATTGCCCCGGGTGTTTTTTTTAATGAAATGGGTGTATAGTCTATTTATTTATTTATGCACATCATGAGGTAGCTCCGTGAAACACGGCTATTCTGCACCTCGAGTCATACAGGCATAAGCAGCGAACAATCTGGAGTCAGGCATTCACAACAGGCGCACGTTGTCACATTGTGTCACAGTATTTATGTAAAAACATATCAGTCATCGTCACAAAACTGACTTCTTAAGAGCCATCTTCGCACCTCGCCTTTGAAAAGTGGGGGCTGCATATCACGAATGGCTGCTGGCAGGCCGTTGAATTTGGTCACGATAGAGTATATAAAAACCTGCTCTTTCCCAACTCAGATCTTATCTGAGGGGTCACAAGCTGATCCGACTGCCTAGTGGAGCGATGGTGAATGTCGTGTCTGGTGATAAGACCATGGGCAAGTGTCTCTGGCTCAGATATACACCGGATCTTGTTCAGAAGTGTGAGGCCGTGATACAAGAATATATTCTCGGATGTGAGCCATTTAAGCTCCCGTAGCACGCCACTGATGTGGTCGTACTTTCTGCGACAGGAGAAGACTCTAGCTCCAAAGTTAATTAAGTATTCGCTGAAAGCGACATAGCTGAGTTTTGTTGGTAGCTCCATAGACGGTCACACAGTAGCGTATCAGGGAAATCACCAGCCCTCCCACAAGTCGGATCACAGTGGGCCGTGGCAGGCAATGCCGACTGTGGCTGAGGCCACGCAGCGTACCGGTACATCGCCGTACTAAGTCATCGATGTGAGCCGAGAACGTCATTCTCTGGTCAAACACGACACCCAGATTCTGGGCAGTGGGTGAACCGACGACAGTGGCTCCCATGAAATTAACACATTTACGAACAAAAGGACCAAGCTGTCAGTCCGTGGCCTTAGAAACAGTCCACCCCACCCTGTCGGCGATTACAGCCCGGGAAAGACGACCCGTGTTGGCCCCACACAGCTTTGTCACCCCACCCCATCACCACCTTTCAACCCCCCCCCCCCCCCCCCCCCCACCGACCCCAGGTCCCCCCACCGCCCCCTGGTCAGACCCCTGTGGTGGTCACGGGCTGCCCCGGCGGGCCGCCAGTCGCTACTCCCTACCTTTCACCACCCCCTGGTCAGATCCCTGTCGTCGTCACAGGCTGCCCCGGCGGGCCACCAGTCACTGCCCCTACCTTTCACCACCCCCTGGTCAGACCCCTGTCGTCGTCACGGGCCGCTGCACTGGTCGCCATAGGGATCAGCGGCCCGCTGTCTGGCTGATCCGCCCCGCGCCGCGCCGCCCGACCTGTGCGATAAGACACGGCGGCGGCCCGCCACCGCACCGACTGGAAAATGGCGGCCGGGCGCCTGTGACAGGTCTCAGGTTCAATATGGTTCGTGTTCGATATGGGCCGGGTGCACCCATGAATACCCATTAATTGTATCTACGGACTTAGGTATATACCTAGCCTTAGTGAATCATGTTCATATAAAATTATATTATTATATGTTATAAATAATTATATTTAGCTGTATTCATGAAAAAACAGCATATGACATAACACAATGTTTATAACATGGGCGGTAGTTTAATTCAATTGAGCCGATGCTTTGGTATGTCTTCTATTTTTTTTCTTCAGCAATGTGAATGCCATGCATTATTTTTGTATAAACTGCATTTGCTCTTCACGCTTGCATTTCTTAAAAGGCGAGGCAAGATAGGGTCGGATCTGGACAATGTCTAGTGGACATGGAAGCCAATGCCGCGATATCCACTTTCGTCATTAGCAATTGATGCCAAATTGTTGGGGGATTATGCAAATAAAACGGTTCGCAAATTGTCGTCTGGTGATGGGAGCAGCAGGGGTGCTAAGTGCACGCGCTTTTGCGGTGCGATACAAGCCATGTTGAAAGAAAACTGGCCGGAACTGGCAGCCAGATGTAGATGACAAGAGTTTCACCTTACAATTATGTGGGATACATCCCTCTCATTCGTCACATGTAACATGAACCAACATAACCTCCCTCGGCCGAGAGAAGCTTTTTACTCGACTACCTAGGGTCAACGCTGGGTCAATGAGGCTCACACCAGTCACGTTGACTGAACTAAGGTGTGCTTTATTTTCACTACCCAACAAAGACTCTTCAATAGAAGGCGACGTCCCAATCCAAATTTTAAAACTGACATTTGATGCAATTGGACGCTACCTTTTACGTATCATTAACACTAGCTTTGTCTCTGAAACCGTGCCCTCTGCCTGGAAAAGGGCGACCGTCATTCCTCTATTTAAAAGAGACGATCCATCTAAAGCATCAAATTTTAGACCTATCACGAAAGTTCCTGGTATATGCAAAGTAGTAGAAAAGTTAGTACAAAAACAGTTGACAAGCTACCTCCAGAGCCAAAATCTATTGAGCGAAGATCAACATGGTTTCTTGCCGCAACATTCGACATGTACCGCCCTATTGACAATGACTGACGAAATTCTCAGGGGCATGGATCGATCCCAAATTTCCATATTGGTTCTCATTGATTTGAGTCGCTGCTTCGATGTTATTGATCACAAAACGCTCATTAATAAATTAGAATTGTTGCAAATTTCATCAGGCTGGTTTAAAAGCTACCTACACGGACACGTACAACGGGTTAAAGTAGGGGAAAGTTTTTCAAAGCCACTTCCTATCACAATTGGGACTTTCCAGGGTACTTGTCTCGGCCCATTACTGTACAACATTGCTAGCAACGATCTCGCATGCCACATTCCAGCTAAAATCAATGGCTTCAAGGTCACATCGGTGCGTTATGCCGATGACACACAGCTCGCTGTCACAGGCCCTCGAGATCAAATTGGGGAACTACAAAGGAGCATGGAAGAGTTGCTAGTAACGATGTCAACGTGGTTCCAACAACATGGCATGAAGGTTAATGCGGCAAAAACTGAATTTATTTTGTGTGGAGACAGGAGGCAGTTAAAGCGTATTGCGCAGCCCCCATTATTTTATTTTATGGGAGAGCAAATTCAATGTTCCAACAAAGTCAAAAATTTAGGAGTGGTGATGGATGAAACATTGTCATGGGAATATCATATAAAAAACATCACTGATCGCTGCTTTGGAATTTTGATCGGATTAAGCCATGTAAAGCATGCCTTGCCCGCTGAAGTGTTGCCGCGCATTGTCGATTGTCTGGTGCTATCACATGTGAGATACTGTGTACAAGTGTATGGCAGTGCCAGTGTGACGTCTCTTAAGAACATCCAAAAAATCTTAAATTTTGCCGCACGAGTCATATCAGGACGCAGGAAATACGACCACATCTCTGATGTATTGCGTGAATTAGGTTGGCTAAATGCGTTAGATTTAGTCAAATACTCTGACTTGTGCATGTTGCATAAGGTTATAACTAGAGCGAAACCTTCGTCGTTGGCGTCGCGCATCCAGTTCAACTACGAAATACTGGAGCGTGATACCCGACAATCGAAACATCTAGCCTTGCCTCGACCTAGAAACAATCACGGAAAGCGCACATTCTTGTATAGGGCTAGCCATTCATACAATGCGCATATTTAATCTCAGTGTGTTCTGAATGCAGTGTCGCCCATTAGATGTTACACTTGCTCAATAATTGTACGATGTCGGCAAAACAGGGCAAACTGTTTTAGCTCACTTTTTACTGTTTTAGCTCACTCATTTTTATGTTCATGTATGGAAGACCGAAGAATAACCCTGTCGTGTGGAACGGTCTGTTTACGTTAATACATACATACATACATGCACGTGCCACGCACGTGGAAAATGCAGAATTGACATATTTTAGCTATAATGACCTATTTTTTTGGTTTCATTCTGTGGCTAAACGAAGGGCTCAACCACAAAACAAGCAAGTGTCTGTGATGCGTAACTATGTTACCTATATGCATTATGCATGCAAAGTGTAGCCCGCACAGGTTGACAGGTGCGTGTGGTGGGACGGCTAATGCTTGTTGTGGTCAGTATCCTTCACTTTTAAAAAAAATTCTTACCTATGAGGGAGTATCTCGACAACGCCAAGCACCACGTACACGCACTTTTGGTACAGGCATTATGAGTGTCACACTTCTCTTCAGTGCCACCAGCATCGCCATGGGTACGCCATGTCACCGGTGGCGCGTGCAAAAGTGGTCCCCATACAATAGGCACCGTAAGGCTAGCTTTAGGGCGATATTGTGGAAAACTGAACCATTAACTCTTTTTGGTCACAGCCAGCCAATGATATGTTCTAAACACCCACAAAGTGGGTAAGTAAGGGATTGCAATCTTGTGACAGACGCTACAGCCAAAAATGCAGTGAACCTCCATTCCGCAGAAATTATGTTTTACAAATGCTTTGCAATATATGTGTGCTGATCTGCGTTAAATGGGGACTTTAAATGGTCGAGCGCACGCGCTGACAGAAATTCAACGATTGTAATAGCGGTCATTCCTTATTTTCGAACATGACCAGATTCGAGGGCGACTTTTCTCGAGAGGAGTGAAGTGAAGTGGAGTGAAGGTGTGAAGGTGATGTGAAGTTGAGTGAAGGTGATGAATCTTCGAGCTCAATCGGAGCAGTGGTTACAAAGTTATTAGCTTCTAAAAAAGCGCATGTACGACCGGTTCGGGCCGGTACAGCTTCACTCACCTTCACTCCACACCATCACTTCAACTACAGAT